>JAZKJV010006001.1:0-72738 GCA_037367405.1 Ottelia alismoides | reverse complement strand
TGTGATTCCAAATCATCTGCTAGCTTTCTTCTTGCCACGGCAAGATAGGCTGCAGGAACTAAGAGCAAACTTCGAATCGCGCCGAAGTCGACGTAAACACCTGGACCTTGATCACTCACCATTTGAGCGAGCAGGTCAGTTTGTTTCGCGACTTCGGTTTCAGACAGTTCTGCTAGATCGACGTAATCAGCCATTCGTTAACGCTACTGGTGCTCGGAAGGTGGCAGACCGACCAGCGCGGCTGGTCACGGTCAGCACAATATACGCCTGCGTCCCACTTAAGGTAGCAGATACCAGCGTCAAGTCCTCAAACTGCTCGTCTAGCGGTAACGTTTTTTGTCTTCGCATCTCTAGGTTGAAGGCCTGCTTGACTTGCAGAATAGAGGCCCCAACCAGCTGATATAGGTCGTTTTGCGTCCTGATCTGTCCCTGTCTTGCTTGTGCAGGTAAGTCGGTACCCTCGAGCGGTGCTCCTGGAATCGAACCACGCTCGGTCAGTAGGCGCAATAACACACTTTGAGCAAGACGTCCGATACCAGAGATTAGCAGGCCTGCAGGATCTCCCGCGACGAGGGACGTCTGCACTATGCCTTCTCGAAGATCTCCTACAAAAAACGCCAATAAATCGCTAGCCATCCGCCGTCTCCTGCAAAGGAATTGCTGTTTTGGCTAATCGTAACGTGGTTTCGATCTGACCCTGAACATACGAGATCCACAAACCGTTTCCAGCTCCGTGCGATCTGTGTCTGGCTGCGGCCGTCAGCGATCGCTCGGCACGTGTCGCATACTGTAACGCAGCTGCCCGCTTGAACTTAGCGCACCAAAGTAACTGATGTGCCAGGGCAACTAGGTCGCCGACGACGCCACCGTCTTCAGCGGCAAGGAGCGATCGCATCATATCGTCTAGCTCTGTCATCGAGAAATTCTGACTCAGGTCCGTCAGTCGCGTAATGTCCTCCAGTAAAAGCGTTCCTGCGGGAGGCGCCGTCGTCGACTGGCCTGTTGCGGCCTCATACCGATTCTGCGATCGCCAGCGCAATGTGTTGATCATTTTTGTGAAAATTTCAGCCAGCTCGATTTGGCTTAGCGATTTATCCATCAGTCAGCCTGTATAAGTTGATGATCCCTTGTACGTAACTGGCAGCGACAACTAACTCTCGAACGGGTTCAGCGCGGCCAGCTCGTCGAGTTGCTTTTGAATCTTGGCACGTCGCTGGCTGATATACCCCGGGCTAACCCGTAGTCTTCGCCCAAGCTCGCTCACGCTCAGGTTCGGAACACCGTTTAGTCCAAGCGTGTGTTCGAGGATTACCTTATCGCGTTCATCCAAATCGTAATAGAGCATGTTGGCTAAACGTTCCGTCGGATCTTTCACTGGGCCCACAGCCAGGTCGTTCATCTCCGTGGCTTCCTCGTCGTCACCACTGTTGTTAGCCAGACGAGATCCGGGTACAGCCGTCAGCGGCGTACGCATCTGCCGGATTAATTTCTTCGACCAACCGGTTCGATCCATGATCTCTGCAGTGCTTGGGATTCGCCCCAGCTCAGTTTCTAAATCCCCGACAATCGCGTCGAATTGTTTTTTCTGCTGCGCATTACGCACAGGCACGCGGGCGCCGAGGCTTCGCTTTGCCGACCAGCGCTGTAGATCCTGCAGCTGCCGATCGATAAACGTGTTGATCTGTGCCCGTTTCGCGTCGTAGCGAGGTAGCGTTCTGAGCACGATGCTTTTTGCCCGCCCCAGCGCAATCGGATCCCCAGGACTGTACTTTTTCGCGGCAGCTTGAATGTGGTCGTTGAGATGCTGCAGAACCAGCTTACCGTTTTCCGGCGTGGGATCAGTTTGATAAGCCTGCACGGGATCGACCGGCGTGGCCGGCGCCGGCTGCGGAACTTTAACCTTGTACTCGCCGGGCGTATCAAAAAGCGGCATTACTCTAATCCATCGACCAGGGGAGCCCCCCGAAACACCTGTGTAAACAGGGGGTGTCGATCGATTGTATACGATGGATTGTCATTCACATCAGTTGTTCGCAAGTGACCAACCTGATAGACACAGCCCGCGCTGCGAGCCTTTACGTCGACCTGCAGCGTGCATCGCTCGATAAATCCGACGTATTCTCGCGGTGTTTCCCCTGACAAGCCTGCCGCGGCAGCACGAATCCGAACGGTCGAGCCAGGAGCCAGGTCGAATCTCAGTCGCGATGTTACACGTTGTGTATTATTTGCCACTCTAGTGTGGTTGTAGACCACCTGAGCCCAGCGCTCATAGTAGCCTCGAATTGTTTCAATTTGCTGCTCTCGGCTCTGTCCGCTGGTGTCGCCCTTCAGGTTTTGCCGACTCTGTCCACCGCTACCCACACCCGACGGCACGCTCTTGTTACGGATTCCAGTCGTCGCCAGCGTGTTGGACTCAAACGCAACATTCTGTAGCCATGGCGGCGGAGGAACGAACTTGACCAAACCACTGCTCGGCACGGGATCAGGGATAAAGGCGGGACCGTTTAGGGTCTCACGGGATCCGTCACCACCGTGTTCGCGTTCGGGAAGGGGTTAATTGGAGAGACTCGGCTCGTCACAACGATCACAGCCTTGGCTGGCGATTTTCTGGCTCGCGAAGAAGCTAGCGAGACGTCATCTGTGGTATCGATTACCGCGTCGTAGGCCTGCCGCAGAGTTGAGACACGCGGGCAGATGATGGCGTGGTCGACCAAGGGAACCAACATGGCATCCATCATCGGCAGAGCGTAACCGACCAAGAAATCCCACACGGTCTGCTGACCTAGAGCACTTGTTGGGACTCCAGTGAGTGCCCGCACGAGATTTCCAACAAGTGCCGGGGGAGCGGCGCCTCCGGGCGGTGTAACCGAGAGCGGTACCGCATACGGACTAGTGTAAGGCCTTGCGTTCGGTGTTCCAGGACCGTCAATTCGCTCCAGAGCACTGACTGCGGCCGAGTCCTCAGTCTGCAGTTGCCCCAGAGCCTCTGGCAGCCCATCTTGCCGAAACGGGTGCGGACTGGTCATGAGGTCGTAAAGCATTGGCTTCAATAACTGACCCCAAATGTCCTCATAGAAATTTGCGTCAGGTTTGTAGATTGACGCGATATCGGGCTGAGCTGTCGCTACGCGTTTGTTACTGGTTACGCTGGCGATCTTACTTCGCTGCCGTAGCTGCGTAATCGGGAGCAGCAGACTGCCAGGAATCGACGGGTAACTAAAAGGAGCCACAATGGCTGAGTCTGCAAGTTCCGCAATCCAGTGCTTCATCTGCAACACAACCTCGGATCTGCCGCGTGTCTGCATATCTCCCACACCCGCAGAGCTTCCCTCGAAGATTGTAAACTCTTTTTCCGGCCAGGCTTCTGTGGGCGTCCGGTCTCCGGCAAGACGTAGGACCACGCGGAGCTTCGTTCCCTGCTGCTCTAGACCTTCGAGCATCTCCTGCGTCAAAGCAGATCCAGCTCCAGTCACGTCAAAACCGGTGGCTAGGGTGCAAGAAGCTGTCGGCAGCATGTTGATGCCGGTATTAACCATTAGCGACGTGATTGCAAACCGTTGCTCATTACCGCTCTCGCCAACAAGCAAGTCGGCTTCCACATTTGCTTTTAAAACGTCGGTCATGACATCTCACTGCGACTGATTTCACTCAAAGCCAGCACTGTAGCTGCTGCAGCTACGCGTTCTACGAAAACAGGATTGTACTTGGCGTCATTCGCCAGGTCGCTAATCAGTGCTCGGTCAGACCAGACTCGCCCCACACTGTTGATCAGGCCGGTACCGTTCTTCGCAAGTAGCTCGGCAATCTCCGGTAAACCTTGCCGCGGCATTGACGCGAAACTGAAAACAGTCGTTCCCTCAACGTCGTTACAGCGAATTCGCACATCCTGGCGTCCGGGTAAGGCAATGTACGCGTTAACGATACTGTCTCGCGCTAAAGTCACAGAAGCGTTATTGACGGTCAACACCGCGTCGCTTTCTGCGATCACGAGCATACACGAAAAATAACTGAAACCCGACGTCTCGCTAGTTTGATGATCTCCGACAATATCGATCGTATGATCTCCCGTAACTCGCGGGATGATGCGATTAGCGATCGGCTCCAACACCTGCTCTGGAGAGTAGAGCGATAACTTGTCGTAACTGTAGATGTGTTGATAGTACTGCGTCGATTGAATCACCTGTCGCAGCCACGTTGCACCGAACGCTGCTGCCGCAGGCGTTATGGGACTTCCAAAGAATATTTCACGAAGTCGCTGAACAGGCTCTGTCGCCAGCTGTGTCCGCCACCCCGGATCGATACCTTCGTTCGGAAAATCTAGTTGGTCGGAAATCGACAAGCCCGAGAGGGCTGCATAGACGATGTTACGCACGGAATCTGCCTCCGATCGGAAACACGAACGAACCATTACCACGAACATTGGTGAGTTCTGTACTGCTCGTAACAATTTCGCCGGTTGACGTGGTCAGTGGCGTCATCAGCGGAGCAATGACACTGTCTGCCTGACGAACTCCGCCAGACTGTTCAGCTCTGAAAAGATTTACGTTGGCTAGCTGGCTTGGAGTGACACCCGTCGGTAACAACTCGTTAGCCACAATGGTTGAAATAACGTTCGAAGGCGAAGATGTCTCAGCAACGGCTTGTGCCGGAGTTGTCGCGTTACTTGAGACAGCCGCCGCTGGAGGTGTTGCGACACGACGTTTTCTACCGCGAGGAATCGCACCCAGCTCGAGCGTGAAGTCCCATGCAGCCCCCTCTTGGTCGGCAAGTCTCGCGCTGAACGCAAAACAGTACGCCTCCAAGGCCTTACGTCCAATAATCAGAGTCATCGGCGTATTTCGTGTGACGATCGAGTTGCCGTCGTAGAACTTGAACAGGCTCTCGATACCGCTACCGAGTTGTTGGTTGCACATGTTCTCGTAACACGCACCACGCAAGGTCACACGCACCAAAGACTCGCCGAACGTCATGATCGCAATCAAGTCGCCTAACGTCTCAATGACGCTGAAGATTGGATTGGGTTGGACAGACATCTCGACGATGATCAGATTCGAATAGGCTCGCGTGCTCGCTGGACGCAGGCTGTCGAAACGAACCAAGGCCGGTGTACCGTTACCGATCCGAGGATCACGCACCGCAAACACTGAACCATTAGATCTGGAGAAGTAAGTGATCATACCGTTCCTTCGACACCCGGGTACCGCGTGCTTTGTCCGCTACCCCGAGCTGTCAGTTCATTGTTGATGTAAAACGAAACGTTACTTAGAGTCACAGCGGTATCGCCTGCAGTCGCAGCGGCGTCGCCACCCTCACCTGTCTTTTCTTCTTTCGGCTTCTTGGTGTGCTTCTCACTCAAGGTGATCAGCGACTGTTCTGCCTCTGACATGATTGACTGAATCTCTTGAGACTCGGCAACCTTGGCCTGATATTCTTTTTCTTCCTGCGCCGAGAACACGTATCCGCTCGCTCGCTTGGCCTCGAAAGTTGCGAGTTCTCCCAGCAAGCCACCCTGACCATCTTCACCGTGCAAGCGAACTTCTTGCGCGGTCATAAAATTCAGCAGCTCGTCTGTTGCCGCTGAAGCACGTGTACCGCCAAGCACGCCACGAATAATCGACGAGAGCGAGTCGTGCTCGCCCGGTTGCTGTAGGATCTGACCCACACGAGCTAACACGTCTGAATCGGAGTCGTCAAAGGCCCCGAGTCGATCTGCTAACTGCGCTCTGATTTGTCTAAATTTCTGCGCAGCA
Source organism: Ottelia alismoides (assembly GCA_037367405.1). NCBI lineage: Eukaryota > Viridiplantae > Streptophyta > Magnoliopsida > Alismatales > Hydrocharitaceae > Ottelia > Ottelia alismoides. The sequence continues at coordinate 66,988 of JAZKJV010006001.1, read as the reverse complement.
ACGCCACGTGCGGCTCCACCAGCCCCATACAGAGCATTCGACGTGTCTGGACTGATATCGCCAACCTCGCTAGAGATTTGCGTCTCAACACGCGACATCTGATAACCGAAGTCGCTGGCTGCAGTGTCACCCTCACCCATAGAACGTCCGGACGCCGCGTCTCCAAACGCTTCAGCAAGAGCTCTATCAGTTTCAGCGGACCCCGTCGATGCTTCACCATTTGCGACAGCTTCCTGCAGCATCGAGGCGATCATTGTGTGTCCAGCAGAAGCTACAACGTTTCCATCCGCATCGGTGGTTGTGCTCTGGTCCAGCGTGTAGAGTGTGGCCTCGTCCATCTGGTTTGTGACCAGATCTGTTGTCTTGGCTGCTAGTCTATCCGCGGCTTCTTCGGACAAATTAATCCCTCGCTTCGCGGCGAAATCCATGATCGCGCGTTTTGTGTGTTGATGTCGGATTCGCTGCCGGTGCGTTCTGTTAGCGCTATATGCTGCAGCTGCCGCAGCGTCAGGATTAGCTGCCATCGTCGCGTTATTCAGCATCGAGTTTGTCAACTCATCTTGAATTCGCGAAGCATCCATCCCTGGCGCTGCAGTTTGGACGAATCCGATAAAGTCCTCGGTCGACGCAGTAAGCAGTCCCTGTGTGTCGTCGATCGGCGTTCCTTCACGGAAAGACTGCATCAGGTTTTGGATGTAGCGACCTTGCTCGTTATCCGCGAACTTAATCAGTCCAGCTCTTTCTTGATCAGATAGTCGTTGTAGGAACGCCGCATTAGCGCCGGCCTGAGCCCCGGAGGCCTCGACCAGGTCGCGTCCCAGCTCTTGCCGAAGTTCGCTAGTATCGGCAGCCCCGTAGACGTTTCGATCGAAGTTGGCATCCGCAGCTCCGCGAGCCGCCGCAACGAACGCTGCCTGGCCGACGCCGGTTCTTCCGACACCAACCATCGAAGCGGTTTCATTCATCGCTGTCATGAGCGAACCCATCTCCTGCAACGTCATACGATTTTCTCGCATGACTGCGGTGGCTTCGCGAATAAAGCGTGTTCGCTGTTGCGGCGACATGTTTGAACCGCGAGTCAGCTCTTCCATGGTCTGCATTAACTGGTGATATTCACGACCACCGACGCCACGCTCGTTGAGTAAGTCGCTTAGAGCTTTGAGCGCCTGCCCTTCTTCACGAATACGCTCAGCCATATCCGTTCCGACAGTTTCTGCGCGACGACGACCACCCTCGCCTACACCTGATCTTATCTGAGCAAACTCGCGGTCGATCGCTTCAATCTCTTTCGCGTCTGTCGTGCTGGCCTTTCGCCGGATCAGCTCCGCCTTTCGCTGCTCGTCATAAGCGTAACCTTCGCGAATATAGTTCAGCTGGCCTAAACCCATGGCGGCAAGCTGCTGACCGGACACTGCACCGCGGTCAATCGCATCCAGAAGTGCGCGGTTATTCAGCGCTTGCTCGTACCGGTCTGAGCCTCCAAGCTGACCACGGCGTTTAAGATCTTGAGCAACATATCCGGCCTGTAGCCCCGTCATGCCGTAATTGATTGCACCAGATCCAAACAGCTGGTTAGCTGCGGTCTGTCCGGCATAGACCTCTAAAGCGCCAACCTGTCCGTAGACGTTGGTCGCCATGCTGTTCTGCGTTGAGAACACACCGCCCAGCGAGCCCATGAAGGCCATGTCGCGAAAGCCGACACGATCGGCAATCGAGAGCGCCATCATCGACGCGCCGGCAGAGGTGCCAAACTTAGAGATCGTCTCGGCAGCCGTGCGCATTGACGAAGCTAGCTCGGGTGTCGCTGCACGACCTGCTGCCGTGAGTAACGTCTGCTGCGCTGCAGCGATTCGATTGGTGTTAAAGCCTTGAGCCCCTTGAACCATGCGTCGCCGCGCATCTTCAAACCGAATTGCGTTTAGAGCGCTTTGATAGGTTGTTCCTGCGTTTGAAAAGAGCATAGGCGTATCCGGGGTCAGCATCATGCTGGCCGCGGCGTTTAGTCCCATACCTAAAAACCCGCTTCCCACATCAAGAAACGGGTCATAAGAAACGTCGTTAGGATCGTAGTAACCTTCCACAGCGATACACTACTCCCGCTTTCGATTGTTTGCAGCCTCAGCCAACATTTTGTCAGCTACTCGGTTCATCCGCTCGACGTACTCTGGGTCGTCAGGATAATACCCAAGTAACCGCTTATGCTGCCGCTCACGCAAATTCAGTTCTTGCTGGTGGCGACGAGCTTCCAGCGAAATCTCTCGAGCGTAGACGGCATTGTAGCACCGTAGCCCGTAAGCCTCCGCCTTGTCCCTGTCGAAGTTCATTCCAGCACCCATCGAGATCATCTGCATATACATCCTCAATTGAGTGTATTTCGCAGCTTGCTCGACGATCGAAAACCAAAGACGGCGTCGCCAGCCGTCTTGGGGAGGAGCCACTAAACCGCACGAGACGTAACTAACTAGCTGGCGTCTCGTGCGGGTACGAAAAAATCGTTTGACTGTAAGTCGCTGGTGATTGCAGCAGTTACGGCGTAGAACGAATTGATCTGCAGACGCACTTGTTGGAGAAGTAACGGGCCCAGTGCAGTTACGAATCGCTTAAAGGCCGTCGCCACAGGCTGACCGACAACTAACGACTTGTCGTAATCCGAAAACGCAGGACACTCCCAGCGACGTTTCCAAGGCTTATCCAGCCCCTCACGAACGTCGACATAGGCCGCACGGTACGGGAGAAAATATTGATTAAGTAGATACGTGTCTTCGTTAACACTGGCGGTTCTCAGTGCGTAGATGACAGCACCTTTGGGATCGGTCTCAGCGAAGCTCTTCTGTTGATCCACGTAGACTTGATGCTGTACTGCCATGTCCACGGTGGTGGGCACCGTTTGACACGCACACGCGCAAGTCCACCGAGCATGTCGTAATCGATATAGAACTCGCGACCATGGACCAGACACTGCAAAAAGAAGTCACCCTGCTGCCGCGTATAAATACGTTCCCGTGGCTTCTCCTTAGCCTTGTCTGTTTTAGGTGCGCCTGGAGCGATCTCTGCCGCCGGCGCCGGCGTCGTAGCCGGATCAGGCAAATCGTCGTCGATATCGTCTTCAGCTCGCATCGGTAGATGCGCTGCAGTCTGTGCGCTGAGAAGCGACTCACGGATTGCTTCAGCGGCCGCAGGATCATCACACGCAGCGAGCTCGGGGATCGACTCCTCCTCCATTAACTCTTGTTGAATTTCTTCCAGCGTTAAGCCGCTTGCTAGTCGCGTCTGTAAATCTTCAGGCAAGCCGCCTGAGGGATCGATTCCCGCGTCGCTAAGCGCTTTTAACTCTGCCGGTGACAGCTCGTTGGGTTGAATAATCTTGGCCATGTTTCCTCCTAAGAAATGATCCGGAGACCGCTCTGGATCGTTGTGCGTTCGAGCATATCACCCAGAACGAACTTCTCATACTGTGCCCGAGACTTTTTGGGATGCTTCGCCGCTTGCATTTTGTAATCGAAAAGACGTGGTCCATCCGTCTTCATCTTGAGCCAGCTGCCTTCTTTTTTCGAGGTCTCCGCGCCAGGCCAGGGGGCGGTCGTAACCGAATCCCGATAAATCACAGCAGGCTCGCGCCACTGCTTTAGCTTGCCAGGACTGAGGGAGTCCAGCAGTCGGTGCCAGTACGGCGAGACCATCGTCACACCGGTCGCTTTGTAGTGCTGACTGGTGGGAAAACCGAAGCTGACCCGCTTGACCGTGGTTTCGAGACCTAAACCGTTCGCACCGCCATGCCGCAGCTGCATTGACGTGTTGAATGCGTTCGCGCCAAACTCCCGCAAAATCTCGCGTTGTTGGTTCAGCTGTGAGATCGCTCGCTGTAGCGCGGCCGCCGCCTGGTCTCGCGTCTGTCCCACGCGTCCTGAGCCAGTGCCTACCTGTCCAAAGGTGATGATATGAGAAGAGGCCATGATTCCGCCGTCGATCACTGCGGTACCAAGGATCCCCAGACTTGAGTTCAAAATGCTATAACCTTCACGCCACGCATGGACCGATCGAACGTCTCCCTGCGAGGACGTGAAGGTATCGTACACGCCAGAGGCTGTGAAATTGATGTGTTGGAGCCCTCGCGTGACGATTGAATCTGTTCCGCCTGTATCGAAGATGATTGGACCAGTACCGATGGCGTCCCCTAAGGATGTGCGCACCATAGATAACCGGCACCTAACAGCGATATCTGTCCTTTGGCACTTTTGATGATCAGTCCGCCGCTCGCTGGATTCCAGGCTAGGTCCGGCATAACCACTGAACCTGCTGCAGATGAGCGGCTTTCGAGTAGCACGACACCGCTGCCCGAGTTACCTCCCATCATCATCAAGTTGTTTTCGGATTTGATGCGTCCCGAGCCGTTGCTCGCCACTAGCTCAAAGTCTTCATGAGCCCGCGTCATCACATGCCGACCCATGACCGACACAGTGCCGCCGCTGTTGATATAAACCCCTGTCCCGCTGATTTCGACAACGCCGCCAGAGATTCGCAGCTCTCCGCCCGTACCGCTACGAATCACGATTCCCCCGTCTTCCAGCAAACCGATCATCGATAGTACGCGGTAGATCTTTACAAACGTGTCGCGGTCGACCTGAACCACATCGGGATCTGGTGGCAGGATGCGATCGCCTGTATCGAGTCCTGCGGTCGACATCGACTTCCGTAACGTTTCCGTCGGGTCCGAAAGAACAAAGTCACCTTCGTGGTAAGTGAACGGAGCGTAGCCTCGCCAGACAGAGTGAGCGTACTTCTCGTCGACTGCAGCCAAACTTCCCAAGCCGGCGCTTTCAGGTGGTGTATCCAGCGGATCGAACTCGTGCTTATCACCGTTAACACCGCGGTTACTGAAGCGGTAGTTTTTATTTGCGAGCGAGTCCGCCTGCTCATCGCCGCTGTCAACGTGACGCACGCGCTGCATCATCGGCAGCGCGGCACTCTTTACAAGCCAAAGCTCTCTTGCAGTTTCTATGGTGGTCGTCCCATCAGACAGCACTTGCTGTCGGCCCACGCCCAGGCCTATCGATTGCATTCTCTTCGGTGTAAACCTCTTCGAGCAGCGGCATGGCGGAATAGAACCGCGAGCCGAGCTGTCCGAGATATCCGTGGTACTCTTCTAGACGGCGAAACGACAACTGCTTCGCATCGGCCGGAGCGATGAGCGGCTTGCCCCCATAAACTGCATCTTCGGGCGTGTTCTCTTTAACGGCGCTGGAGGCTTTATCCGGGTCAAGAATGCCTGCCTGCTCCCAGGGATAAAGTGAATATCCCGTGTAGGCGTAGAGTTCGCCCTCATCGCCGCCCGCTTCGTGCTCGTATACGTCTGATTCCAGGCCAAGCCGCTCGCCTGCAACACGCAGCAGTCCGGTAGCGTAAAACGCGAAGATGCCGCAGATCTCGCTGACGCGGAGATAGACCATGAATGAATCTTGGTGTAATCCGATTCCTGTTGGTTCTGGACAAAACGCGTCTCCTGGTAAGTGGTCGTAGGCGGAACCGTGACCGAAATCACGAATCAACCCGTTATCGTCAAGCCCCGTGACATACTCGTAATAAGCGGCCTGCGCGAAGAAACCCACACCTGCTCCTGGAGCGATAAAATCACGCCAGCCGTCAGCCCCGTCCCGCACTTCTTCAAGTGCAGAGCCGGTAATCACACCCGTGTGCGTTCCCGGATAGTAAGTGACCTGGACTTGGTCGCCGGGCAGATACCCAGACTTGAGCGGAAAGTTTGGCGGACCAAGATCTGCAGCCGAGGCGGGAATAATTCCGTTACGGCCCTCCAAAGCCACGCGGTAACCGCACATGTAAGGAGAAGCCCACTGCACCACGCCTGTGACATTAATTGGCGTAGCCATTTTCTTTAGCAGAGCCTCAACAGAGAGCGACGAGGGGTCGCTGATAGGCTCACTACTGTCACCAGACAACACGCTTGACCGGTGGTACATCTCAGCCAGAGCTTCGTGTAAACCCTGGCTGGTTAAATCCGATTCAAGCGTTTTAGTATGCTTAGCCATTGCCGACCTAGTTATCGGCGTACGACAGTCCTAAGAACGCGAAGGGCATTGCGCGGCGGATCAGCATGCTTTCGGATTCCAAGTTCTGCCCGAACGCACTGATAGTGACGTGTTGACAGGTAAAGGTTTCACGAACCGTGTTACCGCCGCACTGGCTCGAGTAAGCGAAAGCGATGTTTTTGTCGCCAGCATTACACACCGAGCCATACCGAGTCATGAACCCGGCTACCAGTCTACGCACACCGCCGAGGCTGTCCAGCTGACCCTGTCCTCGGGAGCGGCCTTGGATGAGATAGACAAAGTTGTCGATCACATCGTAGGCCTGTGTGATGTTTTGCTGGTAGTTGAACTGCGCGGCCGTGACCACAATCCCCGCAGCCGCCCCGGTGTCGTCAGTAACACCGGGGAAAGTCATGACAGCGTCATCCGAGGAGAAAGCTCCACCGAATCGCTGCACGCGACGTCCGTAAATATCGTTTGACATGATTTCTCCAGGTTACTTATTGAACGTAAAGCGTGATGAACATACGGTTGGCAGGTCCAGGAACATCGACCGCCAGTTGGCAGACAATAGTGTCCTTGAATGCAGGCTGACATACAACTTGAGGATCTGCAGCTGCCCGTCAGTCTTGATCTGACCTCCGAGCAACTTGCTGTAGTTGGCCGACCGCAGGTCTGACTCGATCGCCGAGATCTCAGCGCGGATCAAGTCGAGCAATTCCGGAACGGCGTTCGCTCGACGCAGTAACGGACGAAGACGTCGCAGAATCTGCATCGAAATCGAATCAACGTTCGATCGGATCGATTCTTCACGTTCCAGCGTATTGTCGTAATCACCTGAGGTGATGAAGTGACGAATCGCGACCGCACCGGTTTCACGCTCCTCAACCACTAATGTGATTCCTGAGTACGCTAACGCGTTGAGGTCGTCAGAGTCGAACTGACGAATCGCTGGTGCGGCTGTAAAACCGTTGAGAGCAACACCTTGCAAAGGCTCATGCGGCGAGGCTGAAGCTCGGCGCCCCGCGATTGCCGCAGCGGCAAAGTGGGGAGCGACGCTTAAAGTGCCGTCCTCTAAGTTACCCATCGCGCCAAATAACGCTGCTGCGGATACCGAACGCAGCCGCCTGTGACGTGGCATCGTCCACCTGCTCTGCGTCAGTCAACGTCCGGTGGATCTCGATACGTCGCGCGACGGATTCGGCGGCACTAGGTCCGGAGACAAGTCGCAGTGTGTCTGCGCTGATCACCGTATCAACGAGCGCCTCGTCATAGGTAGCCTCACCCCAACCATCGACGTTGTAGTTATATCGCACAACATCACCGGCACGCACGTCGAGTTCCAACAGGTCGGCGTTAGCGCTTGTAACCTGCAGTAACGTGTACTGGGTTCCCGTCGTATCCGGATCGTCGAGGATTGTCGCCAACACCAACTGGTCGTTGTCCGACGTTGTGTCGTCCAGCACAACCTTTTGCGTCTTAGGCGAAATCGCAACCAAAGCCACGCGATTTTGGTTGTAGGGCGGGTTCACCCGAGATTCGGCGTACGTGGCGAACATGTCTTTGATCGCCGAATCCATGGTCTGCGGAACCAACGTGTAAACGCTGTTGAACTCGTCGATCGCCGTCAAAGATGCTCGCCAGTTACTCTGCGATAGCGGGTCTCCGACACAGTAACCGTAGACCGTGCTTGCCCCGTTGGCCTGCGCGGTAGCGATCGCATACGTCAGCGGATTGTCTGGGTGCTCTTCCCCAGGAGCCTCCGTCGCGAGAGAGGCAGAATCGGTCACAGCAAACCAACCGCTAGAACGAGCTAGCCAGTATCTCGCGGTGACGTGGAGTTTTGAGTCTTTGGTGTTTGCCGCGTCACCGCCAAGTAACGTCAGCACACACGGTTCGCCGTCGAGCGTGATGTCGCTAAGCGTCGTTGTGATCTGGTCGTTACCCGCGTAAACGCGAATTTCCGTCGGAGTTTGAGTCCAGTTATAGACGCCGGGTGTCTCAGATCGACTAGCAATCTCGATCACAGGACGTGTGACGCAAAAATCCACTTCCAGACTAAAGGCGTCATCGTTCAAATCGACACCTTCGGGTAAGGTGTGCGCGAGTTTTACGATGTTGTAGTAGCCAATTCGCGTCGGTGTCGCGGTTAACGACCAGCGGTCACCGGTTACCAGGCCGTAGTTCGAAGCGAACTTGAACGACAAACCGTGTGATCCGAGGGGTAACGTTGTCGAGTTATTCCCGGAACCTTCGCCAAGCGCAGCCGGCGCGAGGGCGTCTTCACCGCTTTCAGTCAAAACACGAACCAGAGGTCCGGTATCGAACGTACCACCGCGCACGACTTCCACAATGTACTTGCGGCTTTTGTGCCGGTGTAGGTACCGACTGCGGTGATTGTGGGAGCCTCGTAACCTTGCTCCACAGTGAACGTTACCGTGTCGCCTGCGAGATAGTTGGCGCCTTCACCCAGCAACGTAAATCTCGCAGCTAAACCGCGAGTACCGATGGGTGTAAACCCGTCACCGCCAACAAGTGGCGCGCGACAACACGTTGTCAGTTCCACTGGCCGAGATGACGCGAATACGTGCGGTTGTCGGATCACTACCTGTCGAGCTCTGGATAAAAGTAACCGTGTACGTCTCAGAAAGACGATTTGCCGCGGTACCGTCGTACGCGTTATCAACGCCGCTGATACCCCAGGCCCCCACGTTACTATTGCTAACTGAGGTTCCAACACCTGCAGGATCTTCGATGTCAACCCGGTTAGCAGTTCCTGCGGCAAACGCTGTGTGCGATGCTGCGACCATATCGCCATCGAAACCGATCACGCGAGTTCGAAGCACGAACGGCTCAGTGTCGATTGTTCCGCGAACGACAACGGGATCACCAACGGCTACGCCGCGGTCAATGATATGCTCGGACTTGGGATAGTCCGCCCCATTATCTCTGAGCGAGATGTCGAACTTAATCGCGTTGGGTCCCACACGCACGGCATCGTGCGAATCCTCGCTGTAATAACGCAACAGCGCGTCAGTGACGTGGACTCGCGTGTAGCTCTGGTCAACTGTCGCACCTACAGGCCGACTGGGCCACGGGTACGGATTGTAGTACTCGTTTCCATACAGCTGGCCCACAGGATCGTAGGTGCCCAACATACCGCTGGGACGCTCCGCAGGCACTGAAAATCTGATCAACTTGGCACAGGGTGCAACGATGTACGGTGATGCGGCCTGTGCAACAGCGGTGGTTGCACGGGTCAACACCTGTCGCAGTTCTACGCCTGGTGCAAATCCTGACATACTTGTTCCCTTGTCGGCTATTGAGCTTGAACGCTGATGTCGAGTCGATTAACCGGCAGAGCCTTTCGCGACACGACGTACTCTTCCTGACCAGCGTAGCCAATCGTTAGCGGTGTAGCAAAAACGTCGGCAACTTCGCGAACACGCCCCACAGCGCCAAGTTCAACCACCTCGAACCGCAGCAAACACAGTTGTTTGCGGATCTGTTCGGAAAAATGACCCAGCTGAGCGGAGATCTCGTGTGCCAGTAGGTCGCTTTCGGCTTTACGCCGAGCGATCGCGAAGATCGTTGAACTGCCGATAACGTAACGACTGTAGGCTACGTTTCCCTGCGACCGCATCTGCTCGTTTTGGACGGCTCCGTGACCTATCCCGTGTCGCTGGTAAGTGACCGAGTTGCGGCGAAAGATAATGGCCGTCGCGCGATTTAGCTGATTTTTGATCGCCTCCAAGGCGTCGTCCAGCTCGATCATGAGCTTGGTAGATGCGACGTCACTGGTGTAAATCAGATGAGCAATTCCCTGGAAATGAAATTTTTCTGGCTGCGAGAAATGCTTTCGCATAAGCGTTCGCAGCGTGAAATTCATCTGATACGGGATCGGCGTGTTCATTTCCTAGGTTTACCGCGCCGCTGCCCCGACTTAAAACTTCGGCGAGCATATCGGCTGTTTTGCAAACCTAGGAGTTTGACGACCTTATCTGGCGGATAATCACCCTCTAACGTGTAAGTCGGCGTGATCGACATCATAGCGACGGGAGATTGCGAGGACTTGTCAGCTGCTGCAGCTGGCTGGTTAGCTCCCTCAGAACCGCTTCGACTTCCTGGATTATCACCAGCGGGCCGACGCTGACCACCGGGCGTACCTTGAGAATTTCCCATCGCTCATCTGTTTCCTGGCTGACCCAGATATCCCCGGGTTCGATTAGCGGTAAATAAACCAAACGAAATACGTCGTGTAACGTTCCCCCGGCGTAGCCGTACTGCTCGGATTCTTTCCAGTCCCGGGCGTACGGCGTTTTGGTTGCATAGGCACAGACCTTGGGACTGTAGTAGCCCCCGGTGAACCCGGTCCCAAAACACACAGGGCAGTTTGAGTCGAGCACAGCACCGCTGTCAGGATCTCGGCAGTGGGTACAGGCCGGACCCTCCCAGCGACGTTTGAACAACACACCCGGGCGCCGGCTGTTGGCGCGAATCGCCAAACGCTCCTGTCGCAGGATTTCTTGAGCCGTCGACCAGTCGGCACTGTTCGCCCGACCGAAACGAACGGGGTAAACGAGCGACGGATAAACGACGTCGTCGATAATTGCTGCCAGATAGTAATTCAGACGGGAGTAGGCCCCGAACTCGCGCTGACGTGTATCCGTCAGGGAGTAGGTGTCCACGTCGCTATCCACTAAAGTCCACTCCCCCGACTCGACTGCAGGAGAGAAACCGGCGTAGAGACGAAATTCAGTCTCGTCTGGCAGCCGCTGACCGCGGCGTAAAGTCCACGAAACCAGCGTTCCCCCGGCAATCTTTGGGTAAATGTCCACACGATTGAACGGCCAGCCGAGATCGCAGGCTGGCCGCGAACAGATAACGTTGCTGGTTCCGCAGTTAGCCACCGAAGCCTCCCGAGCGGCGCATACCGCTCATGCGACTAATTTCTCGTTTCTTGGCCACCACGAAACGGTCGAACGCGTCGATCAACTGCAGCGATCGTTGCTGTAACGCGAGATACTTCTCGCGGTCGTCCATCGCAGCACCTTCATAGGTCACGCGTTTACCGTTGACCATCTGGTAGTCACCCATGATCGCGAATAGTCGCCCAACGGTGGCGTCCAGCCACTGCGAGCGAAACACAAATGATTCGGGGGAGAGGGATGGCGGGCCAGGAATTTCGTTCCAACGATTCACCGGCCACAACAGAGCAGAGATCAGCTCGTCGGTGGAAAACTGAAAACCAGCCGAGAGCTGGTCGCCTGCAGCCAGGTCTCGCATCCGAATGCGAATATCGCGCAGCAGGATCGTGCCGTTGCTGTTTTTGTAGTTTGGAGCGAAAAGAGACGGCTCTACTGCGAGAACAAACGTTTGAATGTGTACCGGGGCGTTGAACTCGTTGCACTTGGCAATCTCACCGCGATAAATTCCAGGACTTTTTGAAATACTTTCTGGAAGTTTGATATCTACCAGATACTGTGCACCTTCGACCTTTTGAATCGTGCACATTTTTGGCTCAGCATTGCGGCACACGGCATGAACGACGGCCGCCTTGAGATTATCTTCTGCCGCGATCGGAATCGGGTTACCCACACGATCAACCATCTGGGCCCGCAGAGCGACTGATTGTGTTGCAGCGACTGTGTAACCCGCCTCAGTCAAGACACCCGGACAATCTTGATTTCCTGCAACGTCCGGGACGACCACCAGAGCCGCCAACGGTGACTGTTGTGGCGGATCGACGTCTTCAAACGTAAACGTGAGTGTCATTGGGCTAATCAGGTAACGCAGGGACGTCAATCACTTTTGGGTTGTCGAACTCAACACCCAGCTTTGACCTCCATAAATAGTAACGCCTGCCCGGCAATACCGGGAAGCTCGCCACGCCGTTTGCGTTGGTATAAACCTCGTCTGTTGCCGGTGTGTTGCCCGCAGCGTCCATGGTTAGCCAGCATGTGACCCTGGGAATTCCAGCCCCATGCTGTAATTCGCGTCAATATCGATCGTGATCTTTTCGCCACTGTTACTGTTTCCTAGCAACGTCGAGATCTTGTCGTCAACCGTATTCAATCGGTCAGACACGCTCATCAGTTCCATCGAGTTCACAGCACCGTAGGCCATCAGACCCAATCGCGGATCGTCGACCGTGTACTCCCAGCGACGTCGCCGGGGTAGTAAACCTTTCCGCCGTCGGCAACCAGATCCGCAGCCTGGTAGACACACACATCGTAAATTCCAGCGGTTAGCTCGGCCGTCACAGTTGCGACGAACCAGCCGTTATCGTCCGGAACCAAAGCGGTCCCTGGAGCGTTTGCGACTTGCTCTTCCTGCAGTAGAACGAGCGTTAGATCGTTTCTGCCACTGTACTGGATCAAACGTAAGCGTGTGAGTTTATCCGCCACCCTTCAATGCCTTCTTTACGGGACGCGGGGGTTTACCTGGTGCTGACTCTTCGGCAGCCGCGGTGTCGGGAGTCTCTGGCGTCGTGGCCGGCGCCGGCGGGGCAGGCTCGATCAGAGCAAGCACGCGACGCGCCTCTTGCAGCTGTGACCGCAAATTAAGGTAGCTCTGCACAGTCGGGCAGTATTGTTCTAACGTCTGCAGCTGGAGCACAAGCATACCAACTTGGTTGCGTTGTTTGATAATTTCTTCTTCGCTCACGGGGACTCACCTTCCTCGGGTTCTGTTGGGGCTAACTCAGGAATCCAAGCCTCGGCCACTCCAGTCAAAACTAGCCGAGGGACACCATTTTCCGTCACGATCTGATACGTGTACGGAGCCTGATGATACTTCTCCGGTAGCATTTCAGGATACCCCTGCACAATTCCGGTAACATAAGGCACCGCGTTCTGCAACATCGTAATTGCAGTCAGCTTGAGCTCGTCGAGAATGCTCTGCATCACAGCCATGTCCACATCATCTCGGTGAATACCCCAAAATTCTTCGTACAGCGCGATGTATTGCCGGATCACGTTATCTCGAAACATGTTTCCCATCTGCACGCGGTTGCGTGCGTAGTCTTGAATGGAAAAGGTGCGTCATAAGTGTAGGTCATCGTCTCGATCCTTATCTTGCACTGATCTTGGTTAAAACTCTCAGCAGGTCGCGTAGCTCATCCATACGCGTGTCGAAGTTAGCAGAGCTAATTCCTAGTGCGTTTTGAATCGAACTCACAGTTAAGTTGGCCGTACCCAGTGTGCTGATGTCGTACAGCACGTTCAACGCCACATTAGACGCAGCAGGCACCTTCAGTTGTCCTATCAACGTCCCGTTACCGTAAACAGTCCCGTCTCTGACGTCTGTCGTGGAAGGGTAAACAGCCGGAAAGGCATCTGTGGTATAGAGTACACGGTTAGGCCCGATAACCCCAGCATTATCTGTTCTGTATGTGTGTGTCAGCGCACCATTATTTGCAATCAGTATGATTCACCACTGTAAGGCGCCATGCCGCTCGCAGGTGAAACTAGATTCCCATTGAGTACAAATACTGATGTGTTAGAACCGGATAGTAATGCGGGCACGCCGCTAGCAAACACATTACCGTTAATGACAACACGTCCCACCCGTAGCGGTGGCCACGCCATGCGCCGTCGCACTTGCAAAAACGTTTCCATTGATCGTGACGTTGCCGGTACCTGCGTTGTAAATACCCGCATCAACAAGTGCGGAACCCACCGGTCCACCGCCCGTAACCGTACCCGTAACGGTCACAGTACCGCCAGCTGTGTTTCGTAGACCGTTAGCACCACCAGACCCGCCTGTAACATTGCCGACGATAGTGATATGACCTGACGCCGTGTTACGTAAACCGTCATTCTGATTACCGCCGCCACCAGCACCTCCCGTCACGTTGCCAATAATGTTTATCAGGCCTGAACCCGTGTTCTGCACCGGTATCACAACACCGATGAAATTACTTGGCGTACCTACCGAGTTACCTGTGATGTTGACGGTACCCGCGCCGCTGTTGATTAAAGTTGTAACGCTCCCTGTGGTTGCCGAGCCATTAACACTGCCCGCCAAATTAACCGTAGCACCAGCACCGTGCGAGCAGGTTAAAACCGTCGAGCTTCCGCGGTCAACACTGCTGTGATATTTCTTGAAGTCGCTACAGTAAATCCACCGCCTGCGGATCCGCCGCTTCTAGCTGTAGTCCGTAGCGTAGCAACGTTCAAATCTTCATCGATAGCGATCGTACGGTTATCTGCAAATACGTCATCACCTGGAACTGGCTTTGTTCCGCCGTTCCAGTTAGCCGCGTCAGACCACACACCGTTTGCTAATGGCCACTTATCTGGCATCGTCCCAACTTCTCCGTTTAATAGCCTTTGGCTTGGACGTATGTGTTATTGCGCTGTAAATTGGTGCGATTGCCGCTGCTAGGATCGGATCATCCTGTGCCGCCGCATAGGCGTCAGCTATCGAGATTACACGTACAGCTGCACGATTGACGTCGATCCTGCCGTCAGGCAAAACTCGGTAAGGTGTCAGCGTAATCACTGTGGCGGCTCCAATATATCGCTCTTCGAACAGTGGCGAGATAGTCAACGACGGCGCCAACTTATCGTAAGGAATCTCGGGATGTTCAATCGTCACAGGAACGGATGTCGAAATGGGCATACATCACACGTAGGTTAAGGTTGCACGGTTAGTCCAGGCTGCAGCCAAGTCTGTTCGACTTGGATTATCTGCGATACGCGCGGTAGTAACGACCATATCCGCACGATTGTACCGGTAAACAACCCAGTTACCGGCGAGGTCATTTCCGCCAATATAGACGACTGTGGACGCGACCTCTAACTGCGTATCCGTTAGTCGGTTATCGACGTTGACGTGCAGCGGCAGCTCGTCCAAAGGCGTGTTAGCTGGAATCCCGTCAAAGCTCGTGCTCGCGAATGTCGCCAAAGCAATTCGGTTTATGAACGCTAAGATCGCATTAAGTTCCGGAGTAAGTTCCGTTCTGACTTGCGAGGGTGTGCCTGCAGTACCGCTACCTGGAATGCCAGTTAAACCTAGATTTGCCACTGAATCGGGGTCAAAGGCAACTACCTGAAAATCAAGTTTCGTGTCAATCGCACCGCTACACTTAAACAGCATCGACGATGAGCCTAGCGTGTCATACACTCCATTCGGCGCATGAAACTTGTACCAGCCGTCGCCTGCCTCGGCGAATTTTCCACTAGAGTACGCGTCACCAATATTGCCAGCGGCAAATGACAACGGAATATTCGCGGCGTTACCTCTCACACGGCTTCCCGACATAGCCGCCGCACTGACACCAGTTTTTCCTAGTCCCGTTGTCGAGTCACGCAAGAATACGTCAACGATCTTGCTTGTGGTGTTTAGTTTAACAAGTTCTTTACTCATTTAGTCGTCCACCACGATCAAGGTTGAACCGCTTTGCGATTGAATTGCCCCGCCGTCTAAATAGCTTGTGCCAACACCTCCGGGGAATGCCCCTGGAAATGCCGCCGCTTTCACTGCTGCTCCGGCACCGGCTGTATTGTTCAGCGAGAAATCACCACCGGCTGCGTTTGTGAATGGAGAGCCAGTCAATACTACGTCATCACTGGTTGATGTAACACCAGCGATGTTTGCAGTAGTGTTATTGAAAAAGAAGTTCTTTCGCCGACGATTAAAAGCTAACCTGTCGTGAAGTGCCGTAGTGCTGGCGCTATAAAACAGTCCTCTATTGCCGCAACCTTCAATGATGTTGCCTTCGATCATCGCAACACCAATTGTGGCCAGTCCATTAACTTCAATGCCCGCACCCGTGCATCCAAAAATTGTGTTTCTTACTACGCTTTGTGAATAGCTAGCAGCATCGGTGGCAACATAAATCCCTCGCCCTCTGCAATTAGAGATACGTTGTTTTGCACTGAGGCCATGCTTGTTGCAAATATTCCACTACCTCTCCAATTTCGAACGACATTGCCACGCACAACACTAGCCCATTGACTAGTGCTAATTCCGTAATAGCCAATCCCAGGTGTTGTTCCACCAGTATTGAAACCAAACAATCTTCAATCAGCAAGCCATGAAGGCCTTGTATGTCAAAACCAGCGCAGTCATACCACACATTCCTATGTTCGTAGGTCGAGTTAATTGATGCGCTAGCAGCGCCTAGGATACCATGATTACCAAAGGTTGACCCAGATGCTTTCCAGTGCAAATTTTCAAAGGCCCACCAATTTACATTCCATAGGTATAAACCTTCCGAATCGATCCTTGGCCTACCGTTGTAGCCAATTACGCGTATTTTGCCGTTCGTAAAATCTCCGCTAGCAGCCCCGAAGTAATTGTTTGCGGTGTAGTCCGCAGCGATTGGGTTGCTGCTACCACTGCCGCGAATGTAAATCGTATGCCCTGCTGCCAGCGGGCTTGTCACTGTTGCTGCCGCGTATCCGCCGCCCTGTTCCAAACGAAGTGTGTAAGTTCGCAAAGGCTCCGCCGAGTCTACCTACACCTGAACTACCGGAGCCACCAGCGAGCGGCGTTCTATCTAGAGTTACCGTATTTGAGTTTGTATAAGCTACTACACGGTAGTAGCCAGCAACAAAATTTATACCGCTAGCGATACGAATGTAGTTACCTATCATCGCGGCAGTAAAGCCGCCAGTCACACTCGTTAACTCCAGCGAGTCGGGCCCGACTGTATACGCCGGGTCTGTAAAAATTCGCGACTCACCAGCCGCCCAGCCGGTCTGATTCGTAACGGTCCAACCAATCGTCCACGTTGAGTTATTGTCCGAGTATTCAATGTTGAAGTTACGTGGCGCGTCTGTTGGATATCCATCGCCACGACTCCGTAAACGAATTTGAGCGACACTCACCGGACTACCGAAGTCATAAACCAACTGTGCTGTAGAAGCCGTGGCCACCCAAAAAGTGGCAGTCGAATTATCAAACGCATTAGCTGGCACGTATATTGTTAACGTCGTCGAGGCTGACGCATTAGCCCCATTCGTTGCCTGGTTTACTCCGCCCGGCGTTGCACGAAATTCAAGATCTCCAACAGCCAAATTACTTGGTGAGCCGTTATTCAACGTAACATTTAGACGCCAGTATCTGTGCGCACCAAGATACGACCCGCCAATTGCTGTACAAACTAAGTCCGTTAGTGACAGTTGCGGAGCATCTTGATCTGTATAGTCAACACCGACGTTAGGTGTAGCTGGATCAAATCCGCCACCGTTTAGCACGTTTCCACCTTGCCGCACACGCCAACAGGTTGTCGTCGTTATTGCCATTGGTTAAGCGCTCCGATCAATGCTGCTACGACTTGCTGCGGGGTCGACTGACCATCTGCGATCGCAGGATTAATCACGTGGTAATTAAGCGTTGCCATGATAGCTTTGATTGAGTTCTGTCTTGTCGTTTCAGCCGTCTCAGCTTGGTCTGCGGTTATGGCCACTTGAATTGCGGCTGCCTCCGGTACATCGCCAACACCACCTAAAACCGACCAGCGAGTTACGTAGTCTAGCTCGTAATCTTTTAAGTAAGTCTTGTGCGGCGACAGAATAGGACCTAGCTGTGGATGGTCTGCGGCCAAGTCCGCTTGTTCTTTCCAAAGCTGTGCCGAGGTATCGATACCTGTATTAACTCCGTCGCCCATCGTGTATCGTGACGCCGTCGGAGGCGACTGCGCCGCGATCGCAGCATACACGGCATCCGCCACGGCTAGACCTTTCGACTCGGCAACTTTTTGTTGTGTTAATCGGCCTCGATTGCTTGGTACAGCAATCTTGACGGATAGTGCGTCATGTAGCTGCGCCGCAGACATTGCCTGCCAGCCGTCGATCTGCTTAATAGCTCCAATCATGCTAACCTCCAATGAGCCCGAGATTTTTCAAATACTGAACCAAGGTGCAGAGCACGTCCGCTACCTTTTGTAGCGATAGCGTGTAATCGGCACGGTCGAGAACTTTGAGCGTGCTAAAGTTTGATACTGTCCAGCCGGTTGACTGCGCCACAGGCGTAGCTCCGTGGAAGCCTAGTCCTGCGCCACCGATGCTTAACACATCGGTACGAGTCTGCAGCGTTGTCCCCGAGGCTTCAGGAACACTTCGCTGAAACCGAATTAAAGCCGGTGTTGCTGCACCACGGGAGCGACCCGCCGCAAGCACAAAATTGCCGCCAGGTCCGTCAATACCGCCACCGTCACCGCCGTAGAAGTAAGTAACACCGCCCGACTTATTCACAGCTGCAGCCGAGTACGCCGCGGGTCCGCGGAAATAGAAATCGTCTGCAGCGTCATCGTTTGCACAGCGGACCACCTGATACTCGTAAGCCGAAAGTCTTACTGCGTCCTGGCCCCAGCCGATACCTGAAACAAACACACGTTGACCACTGATCTGGAGTGTGGGGAAGTTGTTGATATTGTTTACGTAACCGCGATTATCTAGCCCACTATTGGCATACAGATCAATGTTGACGACGTTACCGACACCGTTAAGCGCCGAGGGAAAAATACCAAACACGCCACCGCCGTCACGACCGATAGCGTTAGTCGCAGAAGCACCCATCTCCAAACGACCGCCATAACCCCACGGGATGCCAATATCTCGCACGAACGTCCCAGCACTATTCCAGTATCCGAATTCGACGTCTCGCGAGCTTCCACCGGCCGAGCCGATCGCAGAGCCAATCCGGTAAGCACCACCCGTAACGGCTTGTTTACGTAGACATTCGAAACTCGTAGCCGACGTGTAAGTGTTATACAGTTCGTACGTCTGTGGGCTTGTACCATTGCGATGCTCGATCTTCGACATTGGCAAGATAAAGCCTGAGCCTCGATCGATTCGAAGTCGCGTTGTTCCAGATGGTGCTTCGAAGTCAAGTGAGCCGTCACCAAACGCACCCCAGCCTGATTAGCGGAGATGCGCGAGTAGTCGTTGAAGAACGATAGTATGGCGCCATCGAAATCTAGCTGATTAATCGCCAGCATACGCATGGCGGTCGTCTGGGTCGGCGACACCGAAAGCATGTCCGACAGCGTGCCGAGCGTCGCGCCGGAAGCACCTGCACGGTGCGTTTGAAACCGCAGTGTTCCAGCCGTGCCAGTACCTCGCCCGCGACCCGCTGCAACAATTAAATCACCGCCACTCGAGTTATTCGAGCTGTGTGATGTGCCGAAGATTCGACCCGTTACCGGTGAGCTCGAAAAGATCGCGTTCCAGTCGTCGCTCGCGGGTGCGCCTGATCCTAAATTGATGGTGGGTAACATCGAGCCCGAGCCGTCAATCCCGAGCGTGATATTTCGCCGACTAGCGTTATCCGTCTGCGTGGTACCATTCCAGAACGCTAGGCTGTTCATACCTGCGTTTAAATTGCCTACCCAACCTACGTTTGCCCACCAACCCAGGATTAAGTGTGAGTTAACGGGATTCGTCAGGTTGGTGCGGTAGTGATAGTTGAAGTTACCTGCAGTATCCCAGCGACCGTAGTCGATGTGTCGCGAAGTTCCGCCTGCTGATCCGACGGCAGAACCGACACGGAAGTTGTCTCCTGTAGCGCCTTGAATTCTGAACGACTCGAAACTCGTGTCCGATGTGTAAGTGTTAAATACGCTTAGCGAGGTTGGTGTCGTGCCGTTGCGTACTAAAACAGGTCTTGCGAATAGCGTATTCGTCGAGTTTACAGTAACGAACGCGGTAATAGCGCCAGTCGTATAGTCGGCTTCACCTAGAACAACATTACGCCCGGCGTGCGTGTAAAGACTGGTAGCGTCTAACGCCGAATCGTATGTTAAACCGTAGCGACCCCAGGTGGCTTCGCTGCCACGTAGCTGAATGCGCGCGAATATCGAAGTATCTGAAGACTCCATCCGTAAACCGATGCCCGTGTCCAGCGATCGCGACGACGTAACGCTCGCTAGATATGGCACAGATCCTGTTAGAGCCGTTCCGCTGAACAACAATCTAGAGACGTTTGTTAGTGCGTAGTTCACCTGTACCTGTATTCAAAAGCCACAAGCTAGCCCCTGCGGCGGTCGCGGTTCTAATGTTTAAGTGTCTCGCGCCGATAACTTCACTGTAACCTCTTGCGTCACCAGATTCAGATAATCAGTTGTCTCGAATCCCGTCCGCTCGACACGTAAACCGCCCCACTGGACACCAGATGGAAAGTCGCAAGGAACGCGTACTGCACCGTCGCTCGCACTTACACGTAACTGCGTGCTTAGAGCGTTTACTGCGGCTCCTGAAACCGCACCTGCCTTTGCGATCTGCAGAAGAATGTCACCGCCCACGGCAGTGCCACTGCCCTGACCTGCGTTTAGCTGTAAAGACGCACCTGCGATATTAGTTCCGAGACCGCTAGTCGCTGCAAGTCGTCCGGCTACAGGCGATGCAGCGAAGGCTTTACCGATGACCAGCGATCGCGTGCTAGATAAGCTCGGGATGATCTCGACGTCATCGTAAGACCAAAGCTGCGCACTCCATCGGGCGCCGCCAGGATATGTGGGATTGTAGGTTGCAAGAAAGCCGCCAACACCGTCCCACAGATTATATCCTGACGTGTTATATGCCGTCGTGTAATAATTACCCCAGGTGCTACCGCTGGCGTTAATCCAGAAAGCCTTAGCTCCGCCCACGTTTTTAACGCTAAAAATATCTTTCGAGTTAACCCACGTGTAGGTTGAAGCCTCCACCGTGAACGCCGCGTCGAACGTCGGCGTATTCAGCGACGTTCGATTATTTGTCTTTTCAAAGTAAAGACCACTGCCCCCAAACACGCCATCGTCGTTGAACTGCAGTTGTGTCGTCACACCGCCTGGAACGATCGAGATGTTGCCAGCGCCCAGCAGCGACTGTGTGTTGATTGTTTTAAGATTGGTTCCCGACACCAAGGTCGCCTGGGCATCGGTAATCCCGTAACCGCTAAGCGTAGTTGGTCTATTGTTCAGCTCAGAAAAGTCGTGTTGATGGTTGGCTAGGCTATAACTCTGTAGCAAACCATCCACGGCAGCTATGGTATACCGATCGCTAAGCGCAGCATCTACAGCGTTCGTAAACGAGTCCAAAGAAGACTGTAACGCATACTGTCCGAGATTAAGCGCGGTCAGTAACGAGTTAATCTCGGTCTTGGTGTACCGGTCCTCGAGCGAAGCCGAAATACTGTCTACGGCTGAGTCGAAAGCCGCCTGGCTCAGGTACGTGGTAGCGAGATCCGCGAATCGAGTATCGACCGAAGCCGAGAGCGCGGTGAGATCCTCGCTCAAAGCGTAAGGCGACAAGTCAAGGCCCGCCAAAAGATCGTTTATCTCTACTTTGGTATATCGCGCATCTAAAGCCGCATCTGTCTGCGCAACGTAGTCCTGGTAGTCTTCTTGAAACGCCTCAAGCGCCTGCCGCAGCAGCAGCCCCAATCGCAGTTCTTGCGAGGTCTTTATCTTGAAGGTCGTTTAAGTTTTCGCTCCAGAGGAGCGGTCGCGGTGCCAGTGCCATCTACTGCATGTCCTGTGGAGTTAGTCGCCTCATTATGGTCGACGCGATCCGTAAGACATAAATTTGCGCTATTCGACTCTTCCGGTTTATGCGACAGAGCTCGAATGTTGGCCATCTCATCAGCGTCTGTTGGCGTCATATTGTAATCGCGCGCCTGTCGCCGCCGGCGCCGGCGGTGAAACGCGTGCAGCCCTGGTAACCAGCGACGCTCAAAGAATTCAACGAGATCGCCGCAGCGAGAAACGATGAACATGCAGATTGCCATCGTCAAAAAGATGGAGGCTGTGGTCGTCGAAACAACCACAGCCACCAAGACTCCCAGACGAACCAAGAGAAGTAGATCAGTCGCCTGCAAGATCGTCTGCGTCACAACCAAAGCCCTCCGGCATTTCTTCGGGAATATCTGGCTCAAGATAGTTTTCTTCAATCCACTTCCACACCAGGTTGGCAATTACTTTGGCGGCAAGCGTAACGAGAATCCCGACGATAACGCTGCGACAATCTTCGGTTGCCTGGTTGACGACCCAATCCACGCGTTCCTGTCGAGACATCTCCAAGTGGAGCGACTCGACGTATCGACGGCGAGCAGCTCTGTAGACGTGCCGCCGCTGAACTGTGTTTAGACGCGAGAGAGCCATTAAAGCCGTCCAACCATATCCAAAGACTGAAACGCGTTTCTAAGAGCCTCGGCCGCGGCTTCGCCTCGACCGCCGTCTCTAGCCTCAAAATATCGCAAGGCCGCCATGCAGGCGGTCTGGTGCGATAATTGACGCTTATCTAGTCTCTGCTCAAAAGCCGCGATCTTATTAATCAACTGCTCCTGAAGCTCATTTGCCTTTTCGATGACGTCGAGCGTCGACTGCATCGCTCTAATGGTTACGGTCAGGTCTTGAATCGAGGTGTTCACTTTTTCGTAAGCACTTCGATCCGCTTCGCGATTCTTATCTTCGCGAGTCACGCGGGTTGCCTCTTTTTTCCAGTCGACGCACACCATCGCAACCACGACGATCAAAATCACAATGCCTATCACTAACGCATCACTGCGACCCTCGGTTAATTTTACCGTAGCGTCCGCTACTTCCTTGATCTCTGCTGACTGGGCCAGCAGAGCATTGAAATTTAGTGGAGCAATCTGCCCGAATGTCATCGTATTTAACTCCCGACAAGCTGACGCAGTTCGGCGTGCCGCGCTAGAGCTGTTGCGTGAATTTGTTGTCCACGGTTTGATAGCTTTTGAGCGGCTTCTGTGAGCTCCTCGACACATGCCTGAGGCCTAACAGCACACATCTGCTCAGCATAACGCTCATCTCGGATTTTGAGAAAAGCGAGTCGGTAGCGGTACGCGGCAACTGACGCAATGATCGTTGTTGCGGTCATGGCTACCAGTAGCACGTATAACAAGTCAGGCTGACTTACAGCGGCATTCAACATGTGAATACTCCGGCAAACTTAGTCGCAGACCATACGGCCGTTAACAATTCGGCACGATTGTGGTGCGGTTGTGGTGGTGGTGTAGCGGCGTCTAAATATGCCACCGCTTTTAACCGTTGTGGTCGCGTACGGATACGCGCCGTAACTCGGACTCACCACCGTACTGTACGATGATACGCCGGTACTTCCGCTCCCAACGACGTTACTGCCGGTGCTGCCGTAAGAAGTCGAACTGTAATAAGTCCCGTAGGTCACCGGCGCACTCATAACTGCGTTATAAGTTCCCGTACTCCCTCCCGAGACCGCGCTGTAGCTCCCAGTGCTGCCACCGGAGACGACAGGGCTAGAAGTCACGCCAGACGGTGCCGTCGATGCGAAACGTCTATTCAACTCCTCGCGGAGCACCTGACGAATCTGCTCAAGTGTCGGACAGTCACATTCACATGTTGCTGCCGAAGTCTTTTGCACATAGCCAGGCCCGGTCAGTCCGGTTTTACTGTCCTTAGCTTCACCACTCATAGCTTCGAGCTGAGAAACCATTCTCGTCACCAGCTCGTCATTTGCTTTCGTGGTTTTTTCCAAAGACTGCTCGACTGCTGCGATCAATCGCTTACCAGCTTCACTGGTTGTTTGTAGCTCATTGATCATGTTGCGAAGTTCAGCTTGATACTTCGCGGTCGAGGCGTCCGACTTGCCAGGCAACGTGAGCTCAAGGTTCGAGACATCACTGTCTTTACCTCCGACCAGAAAAGCGGAGATTGCGGCACAAAGTGCGGTTGCTGCGATACTTCTCATTGGTCCTCCTCTAAAGACACCAATTAAAGTTACTGAGGTCCGATGGGTGGTCTTCGTGCAAGCGGGACCTCAACTGGCGCTTCATCACGAAGAATTTCAATTGCTTTGCCTACTTCAAACAAAGCGCGGGCAGTTTTGTCACTACCTTCAGGAGATTTCTGCAGCTCTGTCAGGTATTCACTGACAGCCTCAAGTACCTCGTCTGGCGAGGCGGACTGATTCGAATTACCCCAATTGATCGAAAATCCAGCACCCTTAGCGTTCCCGCTAATAATGCGACCGTCGACCGCCGACGTCGTAAACGTGCTTGAAAGTGTTTTCTGTCGCGACATGGGAGCCTCCTTCACATTGGACGCTGCGCTTGCAGCCGACGCGGTGCAAGTGGGTCGCAGCGTAAATATCGCTGGGCTCATAATACAGGCCGACAACGTAAAAAGCACGACTACATACGTACCGTGTGCACAACGCTCTTTAGGCATCGCTAATGTCTCCCGTGACACCTTTGGTCTGAGTTCCGTAACAAACACAGTATGGATGGGTCCTGTAATTTTTAGCAAATCTTTGCGAACACTGCGGCAGAAAATCTGCCAGCGGCTGGCCGCAAATCGCGCACGAAAAAAGCCCGGACTTCTCCGGGCTTCACAAGATTGACATCGGAAATTCGCCGAACTATGCCGCGCGGCGAACAGGTCGTGAGCAAGGCTTGACCGAATGAATTGCGATCTGCTCGGCAGCAATTGCCTTCTGCATTCGCAAAATGGTCTTGCCTTTGTTTTCCCAGCGACTTCCCCAGCTATTCACGATGACTACACCGTAGCTGCCGCGTTCAATGAGGACGAGCTCGATCGCGTAGACCAAGTGCCCCCACCAACTTAAGCCCAGAGTCACCGGTCGACGCAGTAAAAGATTTGTCGCCAGATACTCGAACTTGTTGGGCGGCAGCTCTTTGTACTCGCCAGGTCGATGACGCTGGGCGTCGAGTTCCTGCTCGTGCGTGATCAGCCGACGGTCAAGCGTGTGTTCCGGCCACAGGTCGACCGTGGACCAGCCATACTTGTTGGCGTATTCCAGCGCTTCCCCGGCCCAGCCACCTTCCTTCACGAAGTTCTTTCCCTTTGCCGCACACGAGGTTGCTGAAAGGTGTGGAACGTAAGGCTGCGTAACGGCGTAGGTGAGCATCGTCGCTCCCGTTAAGCCGTACATCCAGCAGTAAGGTAGCGGACCCTGATCAAGAATCGGCACCGCGGCAAACTCGTGCAGCGCGGTCAGCGTCGTGCCCTTCTCTTGTTGCTCCTGCATCATCGGAATCCAGTCGGACTCCGAAATCAGGTCATCAGCACCAAAGACCGGGCCGTAGCTGCCTAGAGGCGTCGACGTGTAGTCTCGCTCGAGATAGCCGCCCAACTTACCGTCAGTATTTACCTCGGCAACCAACTCGTGAGCGTTGTCGTCGTCGTAAATCTTCAAGCCATATAGATTGCTTTTAAAGCTCATTTCTTCACTCGCGTTTCAAGGTACTTAATGGCCTCTTCCGTGTTTTTCTGAAGAGGAACGACCTCTACAGACTGAGGTGATCCGGCCACCATGCACGGTAACTTGCTACCCTTCGCCGCGTCCATCATTTGTTGCCAGACAGGGTCGCTCAGCCCAGACAAGTCATCGTTCTGGTCGAAGCATCGAAACGCTGGATCGTTATCGGCATCCTTACCACAGTGCTCGTAGCACCAGTCTTTAAATGGTGCCCCAGTGAGAATGTCGATCTGATCCTGTGAGATCAGTTTCCGATCGTTGCGCTCTTCGACGAGCAACACATGCAGATTATCCGTCGGCTTGGGTCGCGGCTTACCGTCAGAACCACGGTCTCCACTTTGGTACCAGAGTACCGCGAAGAAGACAGTCATTCCGACGAGAGCCAAGTTCAAGATAAAGTCTCGCCGAGCTCCGGGATTCGGTGCTGGCTGGACGACAGGAGCGACGGGTGCAGGCTGCGGTGCCGGCGCCGGCGTCGGAGCGACAGGTTGAACCGGTTGACTCGGCTCGTCGTTGAAAATATCTACAGGCGGCATAGGTGAACTAGGCTCCTAAAGGTCTCGGGGAATTGACAGTAGCGATAGGTCGTGACTGCACGGCCTTCAGTTGCTCACGCATCGCAGCAACCTCGGCTTCCAGCTCGGCAGCACGCTCTTCCGCACTTTTCGGTGGAGGCGGCGGCGGAAACTTCTCATTCCACCGGTCTTCCAGCTCAACCAGTCTGGAAGAGAGGTTTTCCAGCCGGAAAGCCTGCTTTTCTTGGTTTTCCAGAGTCGTATCCAGTTTGTTGGCTAGAGCCTGTTGTTCTTTGGAGATGTTGTCTAGGAACGCAGCCAGCTTCTCTCCATTGATAGTCGGCGTGTTGTTTTGCGCCGCCTTAGCCTGAACCGTCGCGGCGACCGCGGCTTTGCTTTGCGCTGCAGAGCTCGCCTGGAACGTCGCGATAAGTTGGCTAACACCTCCGATCGCGCCAATGACCACGTCTTTGAGCAGAAAAAACGACGTGATGCCTACGCCCCCAACAAACGTTACGGCGTCGAACAGGATCGGAAGAATGTAACCCACGATCGAGTCGTAACCCGCCAGACCGGTACCGGGGCGGTTGAGTGCTTCGCCTCGCGTGGTCAACCACAGGTAAACCGCCTGCAGGTTTCCCGATAGATAGAGCTTTACGAGGACCGCGATTATCGCGATCCCGACGACAAATTTTGCGAATCGATTCTCGTAGCGAATCGTGTGTGTGGTATCACCACTCGACATAGAAATCCTCCTCTTGGTTTTGGGCAGCGTGCCCGGGACTGAACTGGCCTGATTGTAACCAGAGAGTTCAGCGCAAAGAAACACCCGGCAGAGGAGGCCCACCGGGTGCTGCAAAACCGCGTCAGGAACCGCACTAGGCGGCGAAGCAAGGATTGCTCGATCCTGGCGTACCGTTGTTCACCGTCAGCATCTTCGGAGCGTTGGCTCCCGCGTCGAAGAGGATCGGCGACGGGGTGCTGATAACTTGAATCTGGTGATCACGATCAAGAGCGTTTTCAAGGCACTTGATCAGCCGCGTATCAGGGAGACCCCGAGTTCGCTGCAAGATCCCGTCCATCAAGCTACCGGACCAGCTCACCTGCTGATTCGGTTCCAAGGTACGGCCGTATGGTGGAATAAATCCGAAGTGCATTTTGACTCCGGAGATATTCTTAATGGTCGTCCGAGTACAGGTTAACGACATAGGTCAAAAATTCCCCAAATGCGAACTAGCTTTGTGCCGGTGCCACACCGAACATATTTGCTCGTTCAAGTTGAAGGGCCGCGATCTGGATCTCAGGATCGTCGGAGTATTCCGCCAGCTTCTGGTGCAAGCTAGCGTAGAAGGCTTCACTGGCCACAGGGTGCTGCGGCTGGCTCACATACGCTGCCACCTTTTCGTAGGCTCGCGTAATCGGTGAGCTCGCAGGTGCGGCTGCAACTTTGCTGGCCGGCGCTTGCCAGCCAAGCTGTCGCAGCCAGCCAGCTGTCTTGAGCGCTTGTTCGAACTCTTGGTCGTTGGCGAACGTGACGTTGTGCTGGGCACAGGTGCGGATGAACGCGTCTGCGTGCACAGCGTCAAATAAGCTCGATGACTTGAGGAATTCGTCAGCAGGCAGCTGATCAGGTGCTTTTGGAGTCGTAGTCAAGGGTCACCTCAAGGGGTTTGGTTGTCGTGGTTTGTGTGTCCGAAAAGCAGGTGCTCGCCGAACGTTACGTAAAGTTCCCAAGAAACAAGGTACTCTGGCTCTTTACGGTACTCGATCGGATTTCCGTGCTCATCAAACAACACCAACTTAACCGGATCATGAGACACGCCAGCTGGTGTTGTTTGTTCGTTTGACATAAACCAAAACTTGAACTAGGTAAGGAAGTCCATACGCGCCACGCTGGCCGCGTGAGCGATGAGCATACCTTCGATCATGTACTCGTAGAAGGCAACGTTTTGGCCTTCACGTTCAACAACCATCGAGGGCTCGGCGAGCACACGAACGGCACCTAAGAACTGCTCTTCGGGGAAGAAGAACAAGCTGTTGTGCGGGACCAAGTTTTGCTTGATCGTCGACACGAACTGGAGCTTATCGAACTCCTGTGCATCCCAACCCTGAGTCACGACGTTGTTGGCGAAGTCCGTACCACGGAATTCGTTAACAATCGTCTTCTTGAACTCGAGAATGCTGTGGTGGCTGAGGAGCACCTTCGCATTGGGCAGATTGAACGGAGCATCGTCCAAGATCTTACGAGCGTCGAGATACGATTCGTAAGTGATTGGCGACACGGTACCGAGCCACATCGGGCGACCAGAGAACTGGTTCACCGCGTTGCGAGCTTTGGTGATCGTGTTGACGTGACGCATGAAAAGGTGGTCGCGGCGTGCGATCAACTTTTTGGTCATGTTATCGCCGATGACTTGCCGGATATCGTACCGATAGGTCATCAACTGGACGAGCTGCTTGCGCACCTTCGGGGTTTGATATTGCTGCACCGTGAGCGGCACAACCTTACCGAAGAAGTACATTTCGTCCGGGGTCGAAGCATAGTCGACTTGAACCGCGCCAGGGCTGTCCGGTTCGAGTGCGACGTAGACCACCGGTTCGTCGTTGTGCGTCTGAGGAACGAGCTCGTCTTCCTTCAGCGGCTTGTCTGTCAAGAACCGCGAGCGGAACGAACCTTCCAACACGCGAATACGAATGAAGTTGGTCAGGTCAGCCTCAGCCGTCTTATGGCTGGTTGGGCTCGATAGGTCAGAGAGCTGTTCGTAGATTTCTGCGCTCAGCGCTCTGATGTTTTCTTCAGAGTATTTGTCCACTTTATGAAACTCCAAGTTAACTCTCGGCTTCGCGCCGAATCCGAAGCAGCCCAAGCTACGCTGCCCAGGCTCACTGCATCTATTGAATAAAGGTTTGAGGTTGATTGCCAAATTTAGTCATGGGTTCGAGTTTAAATCGAACCCATGACTGTTATGTTTGACGTCAGGACTAGTCCCAAGTCGGCTCATCCAAGCCGTCGGGCAGACCTTCGATCGGTGGCTCATACGTGGTGATGAACCGCAGCGTGGGGAAACCGTACGCGTCATGCACGAACTGGTTCACCGGGCTGGTCGGCACCGTCACGATACCCACGATCAAGACCTTGCCGCGAACCGCGCCAGCGTTCGTAAGAACACCGGCTACGTCGTAATCAGGATCGCCGTCGTCGAGGACGGGTGCGATCAGCGGCTGATTTCGCAGATAGGTCTTGGTCTTGTCGAACTCCGTGGTCTCCATATCGAAGTGACCGATACCCGCGTAAACGCGGAGTACTCGCTCGTCACCCGTGGAGAACGTTCCACGCTTGGCGTCAGCTGACGTGACGTCTGGAGCAGCTACACCTGCGGCAAATGAGTCGCTGTCCTTCCAGAGGAAAAACGGCATCTGTCGCCCTTCGGCACCAAGCTCCAGCACGCCTGCATCGTTAACGTGCATCACGCGACCGCCAGGAATAAACTTGTTCGGTGCGTCTCCTTCTTGCGCTGCGGAAACTGCGTAGTTGTATTGCAGGTGCGGCGCCTCGGCATAACCACGCCGGACTTCCAGCTTGGTTTGCATCATGTCTCGATAAACCATAACAAAACTTCCCTAAGAAACATTGACATAGACACAGTTTCGACGCCGCTGTGTCACCCCGGCGTACCGGCTAGAAGTATTGATTGCGTCGACGTGGCGCCGGATCGGAGCCTTGTCCCGCACTTGCTTGCTTTTCCACAGGCGAGCCCACGGAATCAACGACGTGAGGTTTCTTGCCTTCCGCCGCCTTTACCAGTTTGGGAATGGCAGTCGCAAGCTGATCAATGAATTCGATCGCTCCGCTGAGCGTGGACAGCTTGTTGCGCCACACTGCTTTGGATTGAGGATCGATCACGTCGCCATCTGCGAGCTTGTCCACGACTCCACCCAGCTTTGAGTGGGCGAGTTCTTGATCTTCAACGATCGGCCGAACGAGTGTTTCCACGCCTTCAGCGGTCGTCATGGCAGCCTTGACAAAGGATGCCGCTTGTTTTTCAAGGTTTGTATCCACGTAAAGAAAATCTCCAACTATGCTGTGAGGCCGTTAGCCTGCATCGCTTCAGCGAGGGCGGCAACAGCGTTCTTGCGAACGAACAAACGATATTGTTGCTCATAGTGGGGATTACGGGAAAGTTTTGCCGCGACTTTGCCGCTGGCTCGCTTTGCCCGTAACCGCGCTTGAGCCTTCTTCAGCGCTACGCCAGCGCCTTTCACAACGCCTTCGAGCTCTTCCGGCGTAATGCCTTCTTGCTCGGCAAGCTGCGCGATTTCGTCGCCAGCGATCATGGCGCCTTCATCTCCGTCGCCGTCGCCAAGAGCACCCATGTCACCGCCAGCACCCATGGCACCCATGTCAGGGCCGGGCATGCCGCCGGCGCCTGCAGCGCCACCTTGCAATAGCTGTAACAGAGCCTGGATTTCTTCAGGAGAAACATCCCCAAGCCCGCCGCCAGCGTCGCCGCCAGCCATCGCTGCAGGAGGTTCACCAGTTAAACCAGCGGCAGTGTCTGCACCTTGGTTTGATCCAGCAGGCGCGCCTTGATTGCCACCCGCTGCATCAGCCGCTGGGTCTCCTACGGGTGGCTCAGATTTTTTTCCTTCCTCTCCCCCTTCGTCCTCGTCATCGTCATCCTCACCCTTTTCAGCCGCCTCATCCTCGGCTTGCTTTTGGAGGAAGCTACAGAACGTCAGGCCGTCCTCGTAGCCGATGCGTATGGCTGCGCCAGCGTAATGCGCAGCAACCTTCCGCAGCTCAACCTGTTGTTCAGGTGTTGCTGTCACAGAGCCTGCGTCGTCCGTTGACTGGTCTGCAGCAACTTTGCTGTTGGTTGCAGCGGCAGGTGCAGCGGGCTTTGCCGGTGCTGGGGTGTTGTGAAGTGCCGCAATGAATGCGGAACCTTCTTTGATCATTTGGCGCGTGCCATCCAGCAACTCACGCAGCGAGCTGTATTTCTCAGCTTCGTTGCCGTTGGCTGGGTGGCTAGTCCCGGTTTCGAGACCTGGGTTATCCTTGAGACCTCGCTCGTTTTCCGGATCCTCGCCAGTGGGCTTGGGATTGGTTGTCGAGGCAGAAGTGTCTCCGGGCGTGGTCGGCGTTGCGTTCGACGCCTCAGGCCCGCCACCGGTTTGTTTCTTCATATCCTCTTTGTGCTCGCTGTCGCGAGGACCAGTGTTGATAGAAACTTGACCTTCTTGAGGTCCGGCAGTCGGATGC
Source organism: Ottelia alismoides (assembly GCA_037367405.1). Lineage (NCBI taxonomy): Eukaryota > Viridiplantae > Streptophyta > Magnoliopsida > Alismatales > Hydrocharitaceae > Ottelia > Ottelia alismoides. The sequence continues at coordinate 35,958 of JAZKJV010006001.1, read as the reverse complement.
GACGTAGGCGGGTTGCCTTCGCCAAGTCCCGCCGTCTTCTTTAGACGACCGATCATGTCATCGATCGTCGGATGTTTCGGCTTACTCATTATTGTCCCTCTGTTAAATAAACAACGTTTTACGTCGCTAACCCAGATACGCCTGAGTTAAAACGAATTTAGCGGCTTCTGGTGAAAAACGCGAAATCTGTTGCAACGTGCGCAGTTTGTACTGAGCGTAAGTGTCAAGAGCAGACGTCGCTGCAGAGGTCAGTTGCTGTCCTCCGCTCCACGCGCTCGCGGACTTAATCGTCAACGCGTGTCCTTGGCCTAGCTTGCGCATCGCATTCCGCAAAATGCGACTATGCTCAAGTACAAACTCACTCACATCCGGTAACGCCGGACAGTACGCGAAGGGCGCCTCAGCGTACTTATTCGACGCAGCCCAGTGATTCAATCGATCTGCGACATGCAAATCACCTAACACGGTACCAGCCGACGCGGTTGCAAGATCTAACTGATGACCTGTCAGGCCACAAGCAGCCAAAAAAGCCCGAGGCGGAACAGCGACACCCTGTGCCGCCAAAGCGTCCGTATAAGAGACACATCGCGCCCCTGATCCCTGGGAAACGTAATTTGCAATTTTGACGAGTGTCGGGTGACTGTCATCGAATTGCAGGCCGAGCAAAAACTCGTTCGCCGCAACTTTGGCAGCTTCTTGTTCTGCCGCAGCCCAAAGGGCCAAATTATCCACAGCGGCCAGCTTGTTTCGCGGAAGATCTTGCGAAAGGTCGACATATCCCGGCGTCCAGCCCATGAGTTCAGAAATTGCGGCCGAGCCCATAACTGCACCGGCTTGGTACACGCTGGCGGCTTTGAAAATAGCCTTGTCGATCAGATCGGTAAACGCGATTCGGTCGGCACCTGTCCCCACGTACGAAATGTCGTGGAACTTGCCGCACGGATTGTCGACGCCCTGCATTCGCCCATCATCAGCGAGCTTGGACATACCAGTACGACATCCGAACAATTCGCACTTGCCGCCAGCCGTCTTCGGTAGGCAGTATTCTGCTCGCGTTTTCGCTCGGTTACCGCAGATGTAACACTCGTCATAAGGTACGCTAATCCCTTGGCTGTCAGCGTAACCGCCGTGTTTGGCCAGAGCCTCGAGTTCAAGGTCCGCCACCTTACCCCCGTGCTTCCGACAAGCCGCGGCGTTCTTATTCAGCTGCGTGATTAAACGCACGAATCCCTGGGAAGGATCATAAGCACTGAGCACCGGGCGACCGTACGACTCGTCCGGATCTTTGTTCTTATGGTGCCGGTAAGCTCTCGCGTACTTCACGAATTGCGGATGATGGACATCGAGCATTTTGCCGCGAAAGCCGTCCCCGTTTCGGTTTTGTCCGAACAGCTCATAGCAACCCATGGCCACTTGATGCACGTATTCGCAGTTTGGATCGTGCGCAAACTTTCGCAGCTGGTCGACGATGTCGTCTCCCGCGATCTTGCGCATGTCAGCCGCGTCGTTGGGCATAAGCCCGAAGCGACTGACCTTGATCAACTGTGTACTGTGTTCGAAGCGCGAAGCCAGGCCCGCGAAATCTGACGCGGAGGAAGACTTGAACATCATTTTCCGAGAATCCTGTTGAGTGTTTCGATCTGTTCGGGGGTGAGTTTTGTTCCAGATCCACCCAGCTGATCCGCCAGCTGCTTGATCCGCTCGGGCTGATCTTCGCCGGTCAAGCCGATCGCATCTGTGGCTTTACCAAATAGACCGCTTTCATAACCTGCGGCAGCAAGCGGGGCCAGCAAAGCAACGGGTCCCGCTTTGCCTAGTGTTCCGATGTTGACCCCGCGACGCACTAACGACGGCACGGCACGATTGATCCCTCGTGATACCGAATTTAAGCCTCGTCGAAATAACGATGGTTGCTCTGCCGTAGCGCTCGATATCGCGTTGGAAATATCTGCTGCGGTGTTGTTAGTCACTCTACCGAAACCCGGTAAGCCAATGATCATTGGCGTGTTAATACCTGTGCGGGCACTCTGAATCGCATTTCTCAAGCCCTGCGGCGTCATTTGCATAAATTCATCAACTTTGCCGCCACCAGCCATCTCTAGGAGCATGTCGAGTTTTGTTGCATTATTCGAATCCACTGCCTCCACGAGATCTTCGGCAAAACTGCTGTCTCGCACTTCTTCTGAAAGACGCGACAACATTGCTTTGGCTCCAGCATCCGGCGTCGCCTTTGCTGCACGCGCCAAAGACGCACTTAGGTCTGCCGCACCACCCGCACGATTGTAAATGTTCTCGAGCGGGTTATCTGTCGCTTTCTGTATCGCGTTATGTGCCAGACCTGTCAGCGCGGCTAAACCAACAGCACCTCCCGTCCGTTTTGTTAAGGGTGCCGTAGTTTGGTTGGTCATCGGGTCGAGGGCGTTTTCGACATCCGCGACCTGCTGAATCGTGTCTGGGAGCTTTGACTCCGTCGGTGTCGTCAACAACTTGTGTCCAGCGGACAAACCGCCGCCAGCCAGACCGCCAGTGATTCCGCCACGAACCATTGAACCCAGCACGCCACCACGCCCGCCGTGAACAGCGGACAGTCCGCCAACACCGGCACCCACACCAGCGCCGATCAGCGCGGCCTGAGCTGGGTCTTGTAGTCGCTGCGGTAAACTGCGACCGAAATCAACTGCCTTATCCACACCTTTCTGTAGCGTGGGTTGAACATCGTGATAAATCTGCGCAGCGTAATTTTTGACGTCATCCAGCGACGAGCTGTACTTGCCACCGAGAGCTTCAAGATCACGTCTTCGCTGACGTTCTTTGTGCATGTACATGAGCCCCGCACCACCTACAGCGCCGGCGCCGGCCGCGTAGCGAGGATCAGTTTTTACTTTATTTGCAAGGTCTTTTACGTGAGGACCCAGCTGCTGTTTGAGCTGTTCATACTTCGCCACAGCTATGGCACGCGCATCTTCAAGCGCAGGTGAAACGTCGATGCCAGACTCGTTTAGCAGCTTCATTCTGGCGGTTTGCACCAGATCGTCTACGAGAGCTTTAACATCGCTTCCAGGTACGTGCGAACCAGCGTCAATCTTAATAGCCATTTTGTGGTGTCCGCGCATCGCTTTGGTTAATGGTTTTTTCGGCGTCAAGCAGTTGCTGCGCGTCGAAGTTTGCCATGTCACCATACAATACGCGCCGCATCGCTGGACCCAGGAGCAACGGTTTGCTCACTAAGTGTGGAGTTGATTGTGCCAGACGATTGAAGGCAGTCACAACTTCGGCAGGATCTGCGCCTGAAACAACTGGATCCGTTTCAATCAGTTCTTGGAGCGTTGCTCGTAGTTTGATCCGATCCAGGCGAGACTGGTGCTCAGGATCGTTGACTTGTAGCTGAGCCAGGCGATAGTTAGCCGAATCGAAATCCGGCTCTGTCGACTTACCATAAGTTCGCCCATACATCGCCCCGAGAGCACCGCTCAGAGCGTCAGCAAACTTTTCAAGCGAAGCCTGTCGCGCAGCCTCTTCGGTGACTTGTTGCGTGGGAATGAGGGTTGCGGACTTGTACATGGGCGTCGTGGTCCGAATCATCTGCACACACTTGCGGGCAATGAGCGAGTGAAACCCATAGTCTTCGCGAGCAGCCGCATACTTTTCCGCCGCCTGCTCAACCTCTTCCAGGGCAGCGATCACGGCCGTTCCCGTGTCGGTAACTGGTCGCCAGGTCTTCTCTGCCGCCGCGGTCTTGTATCTCGCCTGAGCCCGATCGGGCAAAGCGTTGGTCACGGCGCCGCCCAGCCAGTCTGCAAGTTTCGGCGCACGATGAGCCGCCTCGACCAGCTCGTCAACAGTGGCAGTTTTGATCAGTTTCTCCAGACGGAGCTTCGATGCTCGCAGATCTATCGACGCGGCACTAACCGCCGCCGCTTTGCTGTTCACGTGGTGTCGCATCCCGAAAATTACGTCGATCTTGTCCGCCTCGGAGTAGTTGTTCGGTGCGATCCAGCAGGGCAACGGCTCGTCGGTCCCCGGCGCAGGAGATGTCGCGGAGGCTGAAGCGCATTTCTCCTGCGCCGGGCTTCCCACCAAGCACAGTCGCGCCCGATCACGACTGGCTGTTTTGGTCACTGCAGGTCCCACGATCGCCTGAATCACGGCTACGGGATCGCAGAGTTCTTGATGTGCAAATTTGTCGAGAATCGACTTGCTCTCAGTTCGCTGTGTGTTCACCAGAGCGATATTGATCTGGTTGGAAACCAGCCGAATCTGGTCGGGCGTTAGACTTTCAGACTGCGCGTATTTGATCAGCGCTTCAGTCGGTGACTCGCCTTCGGCCATCGAATCAACGATCGCCGTTGCCACTTTTAGTAGCTTTTTTTCCGTCTCTTTTTTTAACGTCAGCGGTGTCGACATACTTCGGCGGTTTCCATGCAGCGGCGTTATAGTCCACAAGCGTTTCGGGCACAGACCCGTTGGCTGCGATTTGCGCGACCTCGTGAATCCGTGGCTCTATCGACTTGTTAGTGTAACCACTCGCTTCAATAACACCTATTTCTTGCTTTTGGCCCATGTAAAGCGGAGTCCGCTCCTGCATGATTTGGAGCGCGTCGGTCAGGATGTTTTGAGTACCCTCCGACTCCCGCTGTCGCTGAGCCAGTGACAGAAGCGAAACGTAACCGCCGATCAAATCCTGAAACTCGTACCGAGTCGGCACGTACCGCATCAGAAACATGTTAACCGTGGTTTTGAACCGTAGGGTGAAAATCCGGTCCAACATTTCCCCAACGTCGTTCGGATTCGTGATCTCCAGTCCGTGGTTGTCGAGACCGTTGATCACGATATTTAAGACGTCAGGACCGCCGAAATAGCCGAAATACCGTACAAGCAAGTCGTGACGCCAAGGCGTCTCGCCGCCCTGGATTACGGGACCGATCACCTGAGTACCGATCCACATTTTGTGATTTAGACGGGGTCGCACAGCGAAAAAGATGTCGTGATAGACGCGAATTGCGGTATCCGGGACGCCAAGCAACTCGGCAATTTCCACGTCATTCTGTCTCGCTAAGATACGCCCTTCCAGCTCCGATCGCATGCGATCATCTTCGCCGTTACTCCGTGTTTCCCGCGCCTCGCCGTCAGTAAACAGTCGATCAGCCAGCCAGTAAGGGCCCCAGCGGGTAGCAAGCATCCGGTTCATGGTTGTCGCAGAGACGTCAACCGTCGACAACTGCCGCTTATGCAGCAGATATTTGGCAAACTTTACCGCCTCAGGATCGTCGTGTCGTGAGGCTCTCGCCTTGGTTGTTCGTGACAGTTCGAGAGCTCTGAGGTACCGCCAGCTGGCTTGTTGGCGTGGGTCGTTTGCAAGAATATCTGCTGCATCCATATCGGGTAGCGTCCTTTAACCGCCTGCAGGGGCAACTTGAATTAAAGGCTCCGGCGCCTCTCGCGCCACTGGCAACGGTTCGATTGAAGGTATTGGGTTCTGAGACGAAACCTTGGTTTCTGATTGTTGCCAGTCAAGTGTGCCGTTTACTGGGTCGAACATAACTGGCGTTCCCAGCGGAATTCCCGCACACTCACAAAGAAAGTTCTGTGCAAGTTTCTCCGCTTCCGTCAGCAATTGCGATGCCTGCGAAATATCACTGCTCAACCGAGCGATGATCTGCAGCTGCGTTTGGGTCATCTGGTACATAAAAAATCCTCCGTGGCAGTAAGGTAGCCACGGAGGTTTAGCGGCGTCAAGCGTTAAGGTTGCTGGATGTGTACCTCAATCTTCGAGTCAGCCGGCGCCGGCGTTCCACTTAGCGTAATCGCCGTCAGCCGTACGCGAAACATCAAGCGACCGTCGAGGTATGGCACAAACTTTAAACGCGTAGCAGCGTCGAGCGTGCTGTCGGGATACGGGTGCCATCGCGTTCCGTTATCGATCGAAAACTCGACAATACAGTTGAACGAGGCCACGCCCGTACCAGGTAACGCGTAGATCATCGCTTCCGGATCACGAAACCGCGTCGTCACGTAACTTGCGTTCATGTAGGTCGCCGGTGTCGCGTGATCCACCGCCGAGAGGTCGGTGATGTACTGCACCTTCGTCGACCGAGAAATACTTTTCTCTGAAGACGGTGTGCCGCTTTTGTGAGTCTGCACTGCGATGGCCATAACTATCTCTCTTCCAGGGGTTGGTTGCCGTCGGGGCTGACCAGCGAGCTGCCCGGGTTCTGTTCACCCTGACGGAGCTTCACGTAGAGATCGCCACCGGTTTCAAACAAGGTAATCAATAAGTTCTCGATCGTCTCGGTGTCGTGCTTGCCGTAACGATCTTTGAATTCTTCGGGGGAAGCGTAAAGCAGAAACAACAATTCGCCCCACTGGCTGGTCGATTTGAGAAGTTGCGAGGTTGTTTTTGCCAGTGGCTGGTCGATTCGGTTTGTCTGCGACAAGGCCTGCAGCGCCGTCAACTCAAAGCCGGACTGCGGAGCTTCCGGAGCCAGCATTTGTTGTTGTTGCATACCCATGCTGGGATCGATCCAGGCAGCGTTCGGATTGTTGACCAGCGGTGCTGTGGTCTGCGGCAAAGCCTGCATCGCAGACTGAGGTGCTTCCATGTTGTAGGTTACACCACCAGGCTGATCTCCACCGCCAATCCCAACCGTCTCTGGCAGAATTGGAAACGCAGCTCGCGGAGGCGGTGGGATCTGGTCAGCACGCTTGAGCCAGTAGCGTTCTTCACGGTGTTTGAATCTGGCCGTATCTAGAGCGTCCACAGCCTCCGACAACGACACACCCAGCTTTGAAGTCAGGTGTACCAGTGCCGTGTCGGGTCGAAATTTTTCTTTGCCGATGAACACATCACCATTAGTGGTGGCGGAGATCGTAATCGAGGCCTCTTTAACGACCTCTTCGAAACCCGCTCTTTGCATGGGTTTAAAGGGCATCGACACGGCTTTTTTGTTGCGGGCCGACTCGGGCAGTTTCAAACCCTTGCTACTCATATTCCACTCCTCGACGTTAACGCCTTGTGCTTCTAATTCTTTTCGGTTTGCGTTAAAGAATCTACGCTGACGATCACTTTTATACGGCATCGATAAATTCCCACAAACACGGAGTACTTCGTGCCCTCCAGCATAATCGCTTTAACCTCGATATCCCCAAAGCTCGCGCTCAGCGGTCGAGCTAAGCTCGTCGTCGACAGCTGGCTTGACGTATGTACCGACGTAATTTCTCTAAATCTCCCTGGAGAGCTATTAGAGGTTGCTGCGGCAGTTCCGCGTGTGGCTATCGCGCGCACCGAGCGTAACGAAGAACGTCACTTTGGTCGACCGTGCGTCAGGATCTACGACATCCTACAGCAAGCGACCGACGCCCACGCCGTCTACATGCTCATCAACAGCGACATCCTCATCAGCGATCACGGACGGCTGATTCAGCGCGCCGCAGAACTCGCCGAGGAGGGCAGCCCCACGGTTGGCATCCGCTACAACTATCGTCGCAACCAACACTGGATGCGCCGGGAGCGTTTCGGTCTTGACGCCTTCATTTTCACCAAAAGCATGATCGAGGGACTTCCCGATACACGCCTCGCAATCGGAATACCCCACTGGGATTACTGGTTACCTTGGGTTTGGATGCGACAGAAGCGATCACTGTTTAAGATCGATTCGCCCTGTTTTTACCACCAAGACCACCGCTTGAATTGGTCAAGCGCTCAGTGGTTTTTGGCTGCAAGAGAATTTGCAGATCATTACCCAGATTCCGGCTACAGCAAGATAGCCGGAGAAGATTGGTACCATACGGCGAATGACATTCACCGCAAGATTATGCGCTACGCCAGTCCGCTGATGCGTGATCTGTAGGCAACATCTTTTGAATGCTTTCTGGCATACTTTCCGGATTCAGTGTTGCGGTAAGAATCTTATCGTTATCAGCTGGGTTGAAGCCCATCTGCGAACGACTCTTGACGTCTCCGTCTTCGTCTTTGGGCATATCGATCTCAAAGATACGCGTATCTTCCGGAACGCGTAACGTATTGTTGCTATCGACCTCCATCGTCGTTAGGCCTGGCAATGCCATAACTTCGCTAAAGTAGCAGCGATCGATGTATCCGCTATACCGCATCGCCTCTGGCACAGACTTTGTACTGACACTGAGCATCATCTCGTCTTTATCCGTGATCAGCATCGGTAGGCTGCCGATCTTTTTGTGCAACAAGATGTAGGTATGTCCCACACGCGCCGAGTCGATCGTTGGAAGATTGTCGAGCTTTTTTAAGTAAGCTCGCTGTGGATCTTCATTGTCAGGATCCGAGACGAGAATCTCGCTACGAGGAATTGTGAATCCACCGGAGCCGTCGAGCGGGATCACGAGAACCGCAGTTGTCGCGGCGTCGGTTCCCAGCAAGCCTGTGGTTTTCGCATTCACGAGCTTGATTGCTGGAAAGACGAAACAATCGTGCGTTTTGCCGTCGTAGTCGAATACGCGATAGATCCCGGTGTCCGTCGGCGTGATCATCTGCCAAGCGTGTTCGAGACGTAGCAGCTCCGCGCACTTCTCTGCAGGCCGTCGATCTTTGATACCGACGCCGAAGAAACAAAAGGCCTGACGAGCCAGTTCGCTGGCTCCAGCCTCATTCATCTCCTCTGCTGTCTTGTAGATCTCCAGCGGCAGCTTGGGTGTCTCTACTCGAGGCTGAATCAGTGCCGCAGCCTTGGGCACCTCTGGCAACATGTCTTCGAACCAGGTAACTCCGTAAATGGAAGCCATTTTTTGGTTGAAGGCTGGATACTTTAACGCCAGGGCTGCTGCGGTTTTTCGGAGATCGTCACTACCAGCCTTAAGCAGCGCGACAAGATTGATGCGTGTGCTGCAGTCGCCGGTGGCGTGCAGCTGGTTCATCATGTCGTTGGCCTGGGCAGACTTCACAACGCCTTTGTAGGTTTCGCGCAGATTCAGCGGCTCCGCCCAGAGCGACTGCTTTACATTCGGGTGGGTCATTAGCCTGGAACTCCAAGTTGAAGCGGGGTTTCGCGGAACGGGGCCATGTCTGGATTTTGCACCGCCGTACCATTGGGTAACGGTACCGCGTCGCCCAGCGCCCGACGAGGCTGCTGGAGAATCATGTTTACGACCGTGTCACGCATGGGAATGAAAATGTTCTCATCACGCAAGCGTAAAAACTGGTTACCTTTGAGCTCGCCATCAATGAAAAACGTGGGAGCTTCGATGATCTTTCCGCCGACGTCGAACACAAACGCACCCAGCGCCCGGCGACCGTCTTCAGTCCGATCGATCACCTGGAAACCCAGCATGTGGTCAATCAAAGCAGGAACTTTTTCACGCAAGTAGGTGTAAGCCATGGTGGCAAACGCCTCGTCGAACTGCTTGTGTGGACTGGGTCCTACGTCTGCAGTCTTCATGAGCTGCGCAAACTTGAGCCTGACCTTTTTACCGCTGTATGGCTTTCGTCCTTGTCGCGACTTCAGCTGTTTAAGCCGACGCTCCCACTTGTCAGCGTCTTGTTCGGCGGTAGCCGGCGCTCCATCTGGATCTTCCGCGTTCTCCGCAAGTTTCCTTAGAAACGCGCGGTCACGATTAGCCCACAGATGCTGCGCAAGTTTATCACGAGCTGCATTCAGCTCCGTGCATGGAATCAGAGCCATTGAGAAATCCTAGAAAGCGAGGTGCGGATACAGCGAGGCCGGGGACTGTCGCCTTGCGGCGTAGAACTGTTGCCAGGCCGGACTCATGTACGGGTGCATCGCCTGACCAAGACCGCTGCTGGCAGCAGCACCTGGTGAGGCCTTTTGTGCCTCGAGCTGTTTAAGCACCTCCTGGTACTTCGCCTCCAGCTCGGATTTCATATTGTTGAATTCTTGCGGCTTTACCCAGCTCTGTGATTGCGCGCGAAGCCGTCGAAGCTCATCACCCTGCGCGCGGAAATTAAGCAGGTCGCCGGTATAGCCTTTCAGACCATCCCACAGGCCGGGAGCCGCTTCAATCGCGTATGGTGCTGCACTGGCAGCACCGGCGATCCCTACACCAGCCAACCCGCCGCGAACTGTCGGAGACATTCCTGCGAACATCCCAGGTGCCTTGGGTTTAGGTTTAGCAAGGGCCTTCACTGCTGTGCTGGCCGTGTCTGTCGCTGTGTCGAAGTTTGAAACAGCGTCTGCTGCTGTTCGTGGTTTTATTCCGCGCATCCAGTTTGTGACGCGTCCCGCACCGCCGCGCAGCGCTCCGATCATGTCATTGATCTTACCCGCGGTTTTAGCCAGGCGCGGTCTGACAATCTTGTAGGCCGCAACTTTGGCCTGTACCGAGGTTTGATCGCTCAGCAACACGGCATAGGCAAGTTTAATCGCGAGCTGATTGACTTGTGCTTGTTTGTTCATACTACGCTATGTGCTGGTACGGGGTGGTCGGAGTGGTACGTTTCCCTGGTGGGGTATAGTTTAGCAGCTGTCGCTCGCGAGCCGAATTTGGTCTAGCCAGCTCAGCGTCTGTCGGTGTGTACGAGTAAATCGATCTCACACGCTGCGGCATCGCTCCGAGGCCCGCAACCGCAGGTGTCGGTGCTTGAGGTGTTGCAGGCGTCGGGGTCTGTGGTTGAGGTGTAGCTGGAGCAGGTACTGGCGTGAGTGTAGCCGGTTTCGCGGCCGGCGCCGGCGAGCCAGCTACAGCACCATGAATCATTCTTACCGGCGATGTTAAAGCGTGTCCGATACCGCCTAAAAACGTTGTCGGTCGATTGATTTCCTGTGCCGCTCTGGTTGCCAGCCCGACTGCCTGTGGTGCGTACTTGGCTGCAACTAACGAGCCAGCGTTGGTTGCAGCTGCTGCTCGAGGAAATACCTGGGCAGGTAGTGACGGGCGATTTGGATTGCTGGACACGTCGTAGCCAAACGCATTGGCATACTCCTGTCCCGAAGCCAAAGCATCACCTACAACGGGAAACTGCCAGAGTGCCTGTCCCGCTAAACTCTGCGGCTCCCAGCGATCCGTGGACATTCCCTCTGGGGTATACCAACTGCGAAAGTCTCGAATGAGTCGACCGGCCAGGAGCGGTGCTGTGTAAGGACTAGCACCCATGGCCATTCGCGGTGCTCGCATGGCGAAGCTAGGTCCGTATCTGCTCGCAGCAGCCACGCCACGGGCAATTAAGTTGTTCATAGGCTGATAGGCCACAGAACTTACCGCCGACGGAACAACCGCTTTGGCAATTTGAGAAGGTCCGCCACCATCCGCAGCAGCCCCCGCACCTGCGATCGCAGGGCCTGCTGTCATGAGTGTTTTATCTACGTAACCCGCACCTTTACGTACGAGTAACGACGACGGCGAGTAAGGCATATCCAGGTTCATACGGTCTCCCTGTGCCCTATCTTACTCGGCTCTTTAGACGATGGCTAAACCACTAGGCTTCTTCTCAGCGCCAGGGAAAACGACCTTCTGTCCTTTAATCGCATAATGAGCCGCAATTGAGCGGCGACTGAGAGAAGGATCGCCTCGCAGCGTACCGTGCAAAACATGGGTGTCCCAGAGAATGATATCCCCCTGACGCATCATCGGTGTGTGGATCTTGAGCGTGTCCGGAGGGAACTCGGCCGTCATCCGCCGCGGGTACTCGCCTGTTTTGAAGATATCTTCCCAAGTAAACGTCGGAAGCTCGGGAGTATCTTCTTTCGATACCAGAAAAAACGAGCCTGCGCGAGGATCGATATCCTCAAGCGCGATCCAAACTCCAACTAAGCCACCCGTCGGGTCGGTGTCTAGATAAACGTAATCTTGATGCGGAGCGGTTCCCGGTGACGCATCAAAGAACATTGATTGCAAACTATCACATGGTGAGCCCATCACTCGCGTCAAAATTTCAAGCAGCTTAGGGTGGTACAGCAGCGTGCGACAAGCCGCTACAAACCCTACCGCGTCATCACCAGGACGCGACTGAATCAAGTGCGGGTTGAGCAGTCCATTAAGCATGTGCCCTGCGACGCTGTACCGTGACGTTTCAAGCTGACCGCTCTGCCGATACATCGGCTGTCGCTTGGGCTTAACGAACCGAATAAACGGCTCCAAGATACCTTCGCAAAAAATTTGAGGAATTACTTCCTCAATTTTGCACCAACCCGTTTGCAGGTATTCCTCTCGCGGATCCATTTCCTAGCCTCTGTTGGATCTGCTCCCGCAGCTGTTGAAGTAGACGCTGAGCTTCAAGATGCTTTTCGACCAACTTGAAACGTTCGAGATGGTGCTTGGCCCAGACGTCGTCTGCGTTAGCGTTGGCCAAAATCTTACGCAAAGTGGGAATGTCCCGAAAGTCAATATTCTTTGCTTTGGACGGATCGACCGCCTTGGACGGCTCACCCGCTACGTCCGCGATAAAAAATTGCGTGTGATCGCCACGATACTTGGCCCGCCGCTCACGCTGTTTAGGCGTCATCTTGTCTGCCGGGATTGGTCGATCGGCAAACTCCATAAGCACAGGCGGACCCAGCGGTCTTACGTTTGTGAGCGGGTAACCGGTTTCTTCTTCAACTTCGCGAGCAGCTGCGGTTGCGTCGTCCTCGTCATCGTCAATACCGCCGCCGAATGACATAAACGAGTTATTAATCAGCCCGGTCAGAATCTTTCCGTCTTTCATCGCATAGACTTCAGCACGACGCCGGTACGGTTTACCCACACCTGGCACAGTCTGCTCGGCCCGTTTTTTAATGCCATCTAGCCAGGCCAAATCCGCTTCAAGCTCGTGCGGAAGTCGTCCGTGGGCGTGCGCCGACACTCTTAGCCAGAGTGGATCGCGCCGCATCATATCGGGCGTGATTAAGTTGTGACGTACGGCGAAGCGAATGAGCGGCGACACGCGTCTAGTCCTTTGGCTCTGTCAGTTTCATGCCTGTAGCACCGCCAAGTGCACCGCCTAAGTTCATACCGATATGTGTCAGCAGCGGCGCTCTCCAGTCGTCGACAGGTAGATCTCGCCGAACGTCATTAAGCCAGTTACGGTGCTCTATAGCCAGATTAAAATGCAGGTTATTAGGTCCTATCGTTGACCTAGCTGCATTTCCTAGTGCATTATCTATATGCGCTACTGTCGTTGGCGCGTAAGGGTTCTGACCTGTCGACACTGCAGACGGTGTGTATTTATTCGCTGTGGTCTTTAACCGTTTCAGCATAGGCAAAACACGCCCAATTCCGCCGCGCGTACGCATCAACGCTAACGCACTAAGCAGCTGTCCAGTATAGGCTCCGAGTAGCCCACCACCGACCGTACCCACACCCAGACCTAAAACGCTACGTCCTATGTCACCTAAAACAGAATCAGACGCGTCTTCGGCAGTTTTCATCTGCTTCAAGTTCTCAAGGAAGTCACCACCGCGAGATACACGGCTCGGCGATCGCAGGCTGTCAAACAGTTTACGTGTGGGTAGGTACTCCTTCATTGCTTCTTCGGTTATCGCCGCTGGTACTGTTTTCTTGGCCTGTTCCAACGCATTTGCCCCACCACGCATACCACCGATCAGGCTGCCCGTGATCGTGGACCCACCAACTGCTGCGGCTGTACCTAACGGACTGGCACCTAAATTTACGCGGCCGCGTGTCAGCAGTTTAAGAAGTGGTCTGCTGATCGCACCAACACCGGCACCGATTAAACCGCCGCCCGTGGACCCAACAATGGCGCCACCTGCGCGGGCTTTGTTCAGTGCGCCAGGCAACTCCGTCTGTAGCTTGTGCCTAATCCCGGCCTGCATCGCCTGGCTATTCAAACCTTCGGCCTGTGTACGTGCGTTGTCGAACAGCGATTCAACCGCGTCGGCTTTACCGAATCGCTGCAGCGTACTAGTTAGCCTATTTAAACTACCTTTGCCTGTAGCAGCTGTCACAGGATTAATCATCTCTGCACTTACACCGTACTCCTTCATGGCATCGGCCAATCCTGAGGCCTCGCCTGAAGCACGTCCGGTGTTGTTACCGTATAAGGCACCGAGGACAGTACCCAGACCTGTCGACCCTAGCCGATAAAGATTCTTTACACGACTAGGTAACAAACTGGCCGCGCCTGCACCTACCAACGTTCCACCAACGCCGCCCCACAAACGCCCCGAAGCCGCCCCCTCGTTACCGCCCAACTGCTTACGTGCGTCGAGCAGCGGCTGCACGCTACGTAGCTTGCCGTTGAATGCTTCTTGGCGTAATTTCTCTAGACCTTGCAGAACAGAATCAACCGGAGACGTTGCTGCAGCTTCTGCGGCCTGTTTCTTTCGCGCATAAATAACCGCAGCCGCTTTGTGGATATCTCCCGTTCCAGCTTTTTTCATGTCGTACATCGCTCGCATGCGTTGTTTATTTTCTTCCCGCGCCATCCTCGAGCTGTCCGCATGTGTCGTCAGGTTCTGGCCGTAACCGCCAATTAAGTTCACCAAGTCTCCAACGCCGCCAGGAATGTGCTGTGCAGCGTAAAGTAGCCGACGCTCGCCCGGCATGTCGTATTCTTCGTTTGAGAGTACAGACTGCAATGCTTCGATCTGTCCGCGACGATGGGGTCCACGTCCCGGGAGCAGTAAACCCGCCAAGGTTGAAAGCTGTGGACGTTTGGGGTTGAGCTCTCCGACATCAGCCGCAGCGTCGTAAGCCTCGTTCATATCTTTCATCTTGCTACGACGGTAAGCGCCAGCACCTAGAGCTCCAACACTCCCACCAATCGCACTTCCCGCGAATAGACGGAGTAAGTGTTTTTGAGCGTCTTCATAACTCTGTGGTTCACTGCCGGTAGCGTGCGCAATCGCACCACCAGTCATGCTGCCGATCAACGCGGGTAGAATCGATGAAATGACTGGGTGCCTGACTGAAAACGGAACGTGCATACCCGCGGCCGTTCCTAGTGTCTGAGAACGCCCGGCTCGCTCGCCGCCAAACGCGGTTGGAGACAGAAGATCTGCTGCAAGCCCACCCCAAGACTTCATGTTTACAATGTCATCAGCCTTCGGCACGGGCTGTCGTTTCTTTTTAGGCTGATCGTCAGACATTGTTAACTCCTAAGAACAGTTTGATAACCGCGACCGCTTGGCAGTAATTTTTGAATCGTATGTCCAGGAGACCGCGTCGAGGTTTGCAAGTCACCTGTCACGTGTGGATTTAATTTATCGAAAACTGGGTCATTGCCCTTAATCTTGGCCCACGCGCGTTGGAGTATAGATGGCTGCGGCAGTGCGTCCTGCAGTTTCACAGAGCTGAGTGGCACAGCTGCCAGGTATCCTGCGGCGTCCGCACCCGGCTCTTTAGGTAACATTTTCGCGTAATGTTCTGCCGAGTCTCTAAATCTCGACCAGTACGTATTCGGACCTGTCGTGATCGTCGCTTGTGGCGAGAAAACACGCGTACCAGCCTGTGGTGAGACTACGTCTAAACCGCGACGAGCAAAACCTCGAAACAGCTGACGAGCATGCAACTTGTCCTTCAGGTCTTTATGGCGACCAGACCTCGCGATCTGGTCGTACAAATCTTCCATCTGCTTTGGCGCGCTGCGCATTGGCGACACCAGCGGATTCAACTGGTCGCGATAGTGAAACAAAATATCTGAGAGCTTGGCATCGGGCTTGCCACGACTGAGACCGGCATATCGCCGCGCAACATCCTTGACATCCGTGGCCAAGCCCCGAGATACAAGCCACTGCGCAATCCGGCGAGCGTTTGCTCCTGCAGATTCTTTTTGCATTAAACTCGCTCTATTTCTCGATCAACTTTTCGTAACACAACGCAGCAAGAGACGCAGGCCACGAAAACGATAATGACGGTTCTCACATCTTTAACGAGATCGAATACGTTGTACGTTGTCGCCAGCACCAGCAGTAAAATCACAGCTACGATCAAGCTGAGCAACAGCTCTCGAACCTTGGGTAACCAGCGTCGAATTCGTTTCCAAGTTTCACACGTCACGAGACACCTCCGCCAGCTACAGATTTGGTGTACCAGCTAGTGTCTCGGCCTGCGGCCAAGTCTTTCTGATACAGTTGTTGAGCTTTTTGTTGAACGTTTTGTGAATAAGATCCGCCACGAGGATTTTTCAGCTCATTAGCGTAGTCGCCGCGGACGCCCATGTACTGACGTCCGGCAGCTCGCTCTTTTTCCATGAAAGCTGCCTGGTCCGCGTCCGCCTGTGCAGCTCTTGCGGCATAAGCATCATTCACCTGGTTCCGGCCCATCTGTAGAGCTTCGCTGCGAGAGGTTGCTTTCGGTCCACGTAGTCCTGGTAACGCCGCGTTATTTGGTCGTGTATTCCAATGCGTCGAGCCTGCAACAGGAGCTTCGGGTAGTGGTGCCGGCGCCTGTGGCTTCCAGACACGCTGCTTACCCTCATCCGCGTACTGTTGGTTAATCTGGCCCAGTCTCGCCATGTTGTCGTTGTAGCTCTGGACCACAGGCGATACGGGTAGTGCGTTCATCCTTGCGCGAGACTCTTCGACTTGCTGACCTATACGTCGGTACGCCTGAATCTCTGGATCACTATCTATCATGCGCTGTCGCATCATGCTCTGCGTCGGAGAGGGCGGACTCGGAGGTGCTGCAGGCGGTCGCACTGTAACCTCGGGTAACGACGGCGGTTTCGGGAGATCCGGTGCCGATACCAGTTTTGGTTGTGGAGGTTGCGCCACAGTTTCCACTTCTGGAACTCGGTTTAAGACCGGACCCCGTCTCGGTGCCTGCACCGCCGGCGCCGACCGCGCAGGATTAGCCATCGCATCGAGTCCTGTCGCTGCCTGATTTCCCAGACGACCGATGAGATTACCTGCAGAGTTAACCGCGTTACCTATGCCCGTACCTGCGGCAACCAGACCCGGAGCTCCACGAGCTCCAGTATTTCGAACACCTTGACCAGTCCCCCGCGCTAGGGCAGAGATGCCTGCGCCGGCGTCAGTCGCCCCTGCAGCGATACCTCTGCCCGCCGTGTTAACGCCCTGTCCAATGCCGCGGCTGGCAGTCGCCACGCCACGACCGGCTTGGTTCAATCCAGATCCAACTCCCTGGCCTGCAACTGCGGCACCTTGACCGGCACCCCGTGCCGCGGCTCCGGCACCCGTCATGGCACCACCAAGACCAGCGCCAGTCCCTGCGATCGCATTTCCGAGGCCTTGGCCTGCAGAAACAATACCCCGGTTAATTCCCGAAGCCACGACATCGGCGGCCTGTCCCGGAGCAGCTGCCAGTTGTCCGACAGCGTTACCTGCTCCCTGAATAGATCTGCCGACGCCTGCCCCTGTCGCAGCAACACCTTGCTGAATTCCACGACCAATGTTATTTCCAGCCTGCGAAACGCCTGTGCCCACGCCACGACCCACACCGGCGACGCCTGAACCGATTCCTTGACCTACCTGGGACACGCCGGTCCCAACACCGCGACCTATACCTGCGGCACCTGCGCCAATTCCCTGACCTGCTTGAGAAACACCTGTACCAATTCCTTGGCCTATACCAGCTGCGCCAGAGCCTACACCAGCACCCACGCTGGCAACTCCAGTACCGACGCCTCGACCAGCCGAATAGACGCCCTGACCCACACCAGCGCCGGCTGTCTCCAATCCACGACCGAGACCTAAGCCCGCTTGAATCGCACCTTGCCCAGCCCCCATCCCTGCGGATGCCGCACCGTTACCAACACCAGCACCTGCGCGTGCAGCTCCCTGTCCGATACCTAAACCCGCCGAACTTGCACCGGCACCCAAACCGGACATCACCGCGTTAGCGCCATTACCAAAACCGCGGATCATGCTGTCCGCCCCATTTACGGCCTGCCCCTGCGCATAGCCTAGCGCACTGAGCAACTGCTGTCCGTCGTTGGCGATCCCCGAAACCGCTTGGGGTAGTTGCGAATTCAACACCATTTGACCTACGGCAGGACCGAAATTTTGCCCGGCCTGAAGTGCGTTTGTTGTCCACTGATCCGCGTAATCTGCAGCCTGGTTTTGCGCCTGCCGATACAGCGGTGGAATCCTTGACAGAAGAGACGGTGCGCGTTGTCCTGACATCTGCGAACGACCTACCGGAGGCATGTATGCCAGCGTCGTCACCCCGCTACCAGGACCGCCGATCGCTGAACCGCCGCCGCCTACCAGCTGCTGTACGCTATGTCCGCCGACCAAAGGATTTACAATCGCCGGAAGTTGCTGCCGTGATTGAGTGGTCGGTGCCCGCGTGATCTGCCCGTCTGCATTCAACGAAATTCCGGTCGAGGCGGCTACAGGTGGTTTGTACGTGCTGGGCCGCAGAAACGCTGGAACTTCGATTCCGGCCTGTCCAAGTAACTGCTGTAAATTCGCACCTGGCTCTATTGCAACAGGTGGCTGCGCGTTCATTTGCGGCGCTTCCACGGGGTTGCGAATAGAGCTGAGACCTGGACCTGTGAACGTTGGTTGCGGCATATTCTGACTCCTGAATAGACCCAGAATATGTCAACACCGCACGCTACGCCAAACGAGTCAGCTCTGGCGGGTGTCCCGGATAGATCGAGGGTATTTCGTACCAAAGAGGTGGGTGAGGGAATTGCGCAGTACTCCACACTTCCTGCAGTTTGTCTACAGCAACCCGCACACGAGCGGCGAACACAGATATCGCCTCGCAGTTTTCGCCTGGAGCCCACAGCCGCGCGTTATCCACCGCTTCATTTAAAAATCGCAGTAACGGTGCGCAAACGCGCCTGGCTCCGTACTTAAATACAAGGTGATCCACTTCTGCCTGCGAGAAATTAAACTCTGGGTAAGCGAACGCCAGTAAAGCTACTTGCCACAAATGTGCAGGCCACACTGTTTCATCGTTAAACACGCGGGCGGTCGCCAGCCACTCGAGTACTGATTCACGTGTAGGTTCTTTCGCGTGAACGCGACGCCCGTACCAATCGCCCTGACCGTAATGCACCGCGTGGTTATGGATCAGCGGTGTTCGATTTGTAACGTGCGACCAAAGTGTCGCTTCCACACCTAAGTCCGGTAACATGCTGTTATCATCGAGCAGAATGGGCCAGAACTCATCACGATCGGTAACGAGGTGAGCACACTGCGCAAGTATCTCACGCCATTTCACCGGTTGCTCTTTAGCCATGTAACGGACGTGACCGAAGCTGACACCTTCTTCGAACCACTCTTGAATCATCGACTGTGGATATACCGAAGCCTGCTCCCAGTGCCGCCCGGTTACGATCTCGCGTGTTTGAGGGTCGCGCAGTGAGTGCCAAGAACCTGCGGCGTGGACGCAAGCAGTTTGACGGTCTAAAGCATGCTCGAATAGGTGCTCCAACCGCCCCGACCAAAACATGTCGATCGAGTTAAACACCGCTACGTCGCAAACGTCTCTGGCCAGCTCGGGCATGTACTTCCAGAAATCAAAACGCGGCCACTCGTGCGACACAAAGAGCCACCGCAACCGCCCGTTGAAGATTTGTTTAAGCCTCTCTGCTAGGGCTGGATCTGCGAGCAGATTATGTCGCTCATGTTCTCGACAGGCGATCACGTAGTCAATATCTAAACCAGATAGGGCCCACGCCTGGTTCCTTGCCCACAGCTCAAGCAAGCGGGCAGGTCCGGACGTTACCATCAAAAACATCACTTTCATAGCTAGCCTCCTGTTGTTGTTTTAGCGACGCACGTTCGCGAGACAACCCACTGAAGCTCTAGGAGCTAAAAAAAAACTACACACAAGTGGTGTGTAGTTTCAAATCGACTGCGACCCAACAACTATTCGTTGTTGAGTTCGATCAGTCGTAAAGCCAGCTGATGTCCATAGGTTTCAACGAACGCTTGTGAACAAGCCATAACTCGCTGACCTTTGACGCTCGGTGGTGCGCCGGCCACCTGCAGATAATGCTCGTAAGCATACTGCTTAAATCGAGGCGTTAACTGCTCGTGAACGTATTCAACAGCTCGTGGCTTGAGCTTCATGTTGCTCGTCGCTTCGAAACTGACAATGAATTCGTCCCCTACGTCTTTGTCTGGACCCCAGAAGTTGTCGAAGTCTCGGTCGTTTGCTGTATACGAAACCAGACTCTCCAGCTTCTTGAGCGGGGCTGCCGAGATCACCGACTTCTCCGCGGCCGGCGCCGGCGCTGGAGCCGGATCCGGCTCGATCTTTACCGATGAGTCGCAACCCACCAGAAACGCGCAGAGACCTAGCAAACAGTCGATAGCAAATTTCGTGTTAATGGTACACCTCATGAATAACACGGGTTTTGGATCCAACTACACAACAACGTAGTCGGCACAAAGCGAAACTCCCTCCCAGGGAATAACGCCCTTGACTCGCTGATTCTCCACTTCGGGAGTAACATAGCGAGGCACGATCGAGTTGTCCCGATCGCTGATCTCGAAATAACCTTGCGCAAGCCAAGGTGCTCGATGTTGATGTGTGTACTTCTCGGGCAGCGTCCGATAGTACAATCGGTTGTTCTGCACCGGATCATTTGGGATCGGGTGTGAGAACGTGACAAATACATAAGGCTCTGTCGGCACACCCAGAGCCCCGTGCTCGCGACGAGCCACAACACACGCAAAGTATGTTGCAATCATCGCAAGCCGATCCGCATCTGTTGAGTATGGATAGAGCTTGCGATAGAGATCGATGTAGAACGCTCTCTGATCAGCGTTAATCTGATGTTTTAAAAACGACGGCTTGCTTCCGCCGTAAACATCCGTCAAGTGCGAGAACAACTCAACTTGACGCTGTTCTACAGTTTCTTTGAATTGCTCCAAAGGCACGACGTGCGACTCAAAACGAATAACGCTCTCCGGCAGGATCGACTGCAACAACGATACCATCGTCGTACGGTAATCCAGGATCTGTTGACCCGGTAACAGCATGTTGCCGCGACGCTGCATCTCGTTAAAGATGACAGCGTCCGTTAGATCTTCGAGACGGAACGTAAATCGCGTCTCAACACCGAACTCCTTAAGATTGCTACGCAACTTGTGCAGCTGCTTAAGTGCCATGAATTCGAGCACATCAACTTGTGCGCCTGTAACTTGCTTACGCGAAGCCCAGGGCACAAAGAAGTTCAACACGGAGTTGGACTGTTGTGCCTGACGGACAACATCACGCACCGACACCTGAATCTCAGGCGATGGTCGCGGACCTTGTCTTAGTTGTTTCGTTCCGATGATCGTATCCACAATCACCTCAAAACGAGATGCTTGCTTTACGCTCAACGTCGGAACTTGCGAATATAGAAATTGTTCAATCAAATCACGATACTCCACTGCTAACACTCCTTGACTAGTTCCTTTAACAAAGCAAAAGGCAACACACCCTTTACTTACCGAGTTTGCTGATATGGATTGGCTGAGGCAGGCTCGTCGTGATAAAACGATTCCACCACTGCTCTACGTGAAACTTCCAAGTAGTCGAGCAAAGACATGCCGACCGTCGCTACCAGCACAACAGAGCTGATAACCAAAACCGTCGTCATAGCTTTCGGGTTATGTACTAACGCAGCTACAAGCAGGAGCGACAAGGTCGCCACGGCCAGAATGATTAACGCATTAGTCGGAAAGTTGTTAGCGTTAAGCCCGATTCGAATGAGCTTAACTATCGCAGCAACGCCTATCGCAAACATCGCTAAGAAAGCGAAGTTATTCAGAATGCCTTCGAACGCCACGGCAGAGTTAACCATCGACGAAAGGCGTGCAGCTAGTTCGTAGCCCACTAAAGGCAGCGGCAAGCACGCTACCAGAAGAGAACCAACTTTCAAATGCAACAGACACAGGTTTGATGCGGACATGGCCGCAGCAGCTTTAGACATGACAAAACTCCAGTAAGTGCGGTGTAAGTGAAAAACCCCTGGACGCACTTACAACGTCCAGGGGTTTTCTTATTGAGAGTTGCGAACTCTCAGGCCGATACCGATTTACCCGTCGGTATTCGCGGGACTGTTTGCGGTCAGTTACCGTGAGACAATCACACGCTCAAACCCTGCATCAAGCAAAGTCTCAGTAATGAGATCATGTCTCAGCACGTGCGTGCGAGGCAGAGTAGCCATGGCAGACTCGTAAGCGTGAAGCATCGCTTCACGATCACCACGGTAACTTGCACGTACACGAAACGGATCAGGCGTCACGAACCAACCTTTCCAGTTGTCGTACTTAACTGGAATGTCGATCACGTACTCCTGTAACGGAGCTTCGTGCTTCACGAGCTTCTGTTCGACTTGGTTCAGCGGCTTACCTAGATCAACCGCAGTTACACGGCCATACAAGTAAGCACCGCCGATCACGCCGCACAGCACAACCATCCACGTTGAGAACACCAAGAAGTCACGAGCCTTGGTAGCCAACGCTTTTACATCTACAGTCTTCATCTCTACGATCCTTAAAAAAAAATTGAAGCAGGATCCCTGACGCACACGCATCAGGGATCGGTGAAAGTTTAAGACGAACAGGCGAGGTGCCTATTCGTTGTCGCCGTATGCACGACGAATGTTTCGATAACCACCAGTGACTGCGGCTCGCGAGTCACTGTAAGAATCTTGTCGCTTGACTCGCTGAGATACACCCGCGGTTTCTCTCATGAGGAGCAAAGCATCCATCTCTGGCTGCTCCACCGCAGCGTCGCGGCGTTCGGCCTGAGGCACGAAACCGAGCACGCTACTGATGTCAAGAACGCGCTGCTTGGCACGTTCTTCTGTAAGCCGTTTCTCAAAACACAAGTCTCGGATGTACCCCAAGACTTTCCTGATGTTGTCCGGCGTCTTTTCTGCAGCCTCCGGCCAAACCTTCTCTACGAGTTGGTACGTCACATCGACAGTCCGCACGCTCGTGTCTCCGTGTGAATGAGTGTGAATGAAAAGAGCCGCTGGATCATTCACGAATCCAGCGGCTCCATACCAATCCGTTCGGTATTAGACGTGACCTAGTATGATCACATTCATATATGGTGCAGTTTGATCTAGTTTTTAGTGCGTCGATTACGACTTCAACTCAGATATACGCCCACGTTTAAACGTTTACCTAAATCAGCTTTCAGATGTTGAATCTGTTGCTGAATCTCTGTTTTCACCGACGTATCTGGCAGTACGGCGAGTAACCTCTCAGTTTCTGGCAGGTACTGTTGAACGAACGAGATCGGCGCATCAGACAGCTCCCTTAAATTCGCAAGTCGATCCATCAGTTTGATCTTTTTGGACAGCTCAGAAATTTCCTTGATCCGCTCGCGATCTGCCTCTTTTTGTTCTTGGCGAGAAATGCCTGGCAGCTTTACATTGGTTAGCTCAACGACGTGATCGACGATATCCTTATCGATACCACAATCTAACAGCATCGCGGCGGTTACTGGGGTATCTTCAATTACATCATGCAACCAAATTACAGCCAGCATTAATTCGTTGCATCCATGTTGTTGCGCTATGTCGATAATGTCTCGCATGTGTTCGATAGCGTTGCGTCCGCCCCACTTGCGCTTTTTGCCTGCAAACGCGATGCGTGCAATCGCCGAAGCAAGTTTTGTTTGTTCTGTTGCGTAAGACATCGAAGCCTCGCACCTTGTTTACGTGATTTTTGAAGCGTAAGAATTAAAAAAAAAATGGACCCCTGGGTGGACTTACGAAACACCCAGGGGTCCGGACAGGGAGAGAGCTACGAGCTCTCTGGGGATACTTGTCAGCCCGACAACTTTACAGTTGCGAGACCGATATTAACCTTTGGCGTTACGCGACCTGGAAACCAAGTCACTAAGCCATCTGCGTTCAATAGCGCTACGACGGTATTTACCGGAACAGGCGAGATAGCCTCTGTAATGAGTTCCAGTCCGTGCAAACCCTTGCGGACCCGCACCATCGACAACTCTTTATCCGGTATTTCGTGTAAAAGCAGTACCGCGTCGTAACCGCGATAACTTTCTGGCAGTCGACCAGACAGAATTAATTCACCAGTGCCCGTAGGTACTGGCGTAAGATCCCAGTCGATTGCGCCGAACAACTCTTTCAGATCATTGAGTGTGTCGATCGTTGATCCGTCGATTTTAGTTACGTACGACCCCATGCCGGGCTTACGTAAACATGCCGCTTAAGTAATCCGATGGAAGAGGTCCACCGGGAAACAACGGCTGATCTTGTGGCTGTTTCTGCAGCCACGCCTCTCTCGCTTGGAGAGCGGCCAAGACACCTTTCGTGTGCGCCATATAGCCTCCGTAGAAACACGATCTAACGTAGATCGATTACAAGAGGATATGGCGCAGTTGAGCCTGTTTTTTAGTGTCTCAAACTGATCAAGATAATGGTTAGTGCTGCGATAAAAACCACCGCGACTAAACGCAAGTCTATCTCTTCGTTTGGAGGTTCTAGTTGGTATGGCATGCTATTCCCAGTCGTCGATGTAGAACGGGTCGTCCGGCTCTTCATCTGTTTCTGCGACTGCCGACATCAGAATCGCAGCAGCTTTAAACACGTTCACTTTGGGATTGTCGAGCTGAATTGGACCAATGCGATTGAACGGTTTAACTTG
This sequence comes from Ottelia alismoides, assembly GCA_037367405.1. Classification (NCBI taxonomy): domain Eukaryota; kingdom Viridiplantae; phylum Streptophyta; class Magnoliopsida; order Alismatales; family Hydrocharitaceae; genus Ottelia; species Ottelia alismoides. Next base: position 11,497 of record JAZKJV010006001.1, on the reverse strand, counting down.
AGCACGTCCCGGGACAAACGACGTGCTATCCACATCGCTTTCGCGACCACGCTGCGCAGCTTCAAGAAAACCTCGCTCCAAGTTTCCACCCAGCATTCTTGTTTGCCAGTCAGGGTCGGTCTGCAACAGATCAATGCCTCGAACGATCTCAGGTTCAAATGGTGGCGGCTCGTGATGTGTGACTAGGCTGGTCACACCATACTTGTTAACTTCTTTCAGCATCCGCGGTGTAACGCGTGTGCCCACGGTGTAATGCAGCACAGGCTTCTCGAGATACCGGTGCACGGAGTTTGAAAGCGGACGACTGACGGCGCCCTCTCTCGGCTTCCAGCTTGCGGCCACCTCGCCGTAAGGCACCACATCGTCAGGCAAGTAGTCTCCGTACTCGCCCGTCATTCTTACGCGATTGATCAGGCCGCGAGCGACTAACTCCACGTTGCGGCGGTCTGCCTTAAATCCACCTGCTTGCATCGCCGCGCTGAACGCTTGAATAAACGCACGCCGACCTTCACCGATGTGTTTGTGCTTCGCTACCTCGACATGGTTTACGATTCCATCGGTCAGCTGATCCCCCGCTTCGACATAGTCGCCAGGCTTCACCGAGAGCGTCTGACCCGGTGGAACGTAGAGTCGCTCTTTACCGACAGACACATAGAAACCACCCTGGGGCGCCGGCTCGGGCTGGCCGACGTGGCCGTCTGCGTCTGCGTGGACTGCCCAGCCAAGTCTCGATTCAGACGGATTGATCGTTTTCTCGGTGAGTTCGAATGAGCTCACGTTTTTGCCGGTACCCGAAGCACCACCGCCGTGCTTGGCGGAAAGAAGCGATTGCGTGATTTTTTCAGAGAGAGCCTGAGCTGCGGGAGTGCCTACGTGCGTACCGAGCTCTGGGAGTCGTCCTGTGGTAATCAATCCCACGTCGCGAGCTGCAACGCCGTCGCCGCGGATCGATGAAACGATCGGACTGCGCACGAGAATATCGGTAATTCCTCGGCGCTTTAGATCGGCTCGTATCTTGGGCGTGATCGGAGTATTTCGGGCGTACCCTGCAACACTGCGAGCAAGCAACGCCCCGTCGTTATCCGAGTCGTCTGCCTGTACGGGCATGCCGATGCTTTCGTCTTGGTTCTCATCCTCCTCCTTGGCGACCACCATGCGGTGCACAGCCTGCGTCAGCTGTTTATTCAGGTAGCCTCCGTTGGCCACGCTGAGCTTTGCGGTCACAACGCCTTTACGGGCACCGAAAGTGCTTGCAACGTATTGCCCCGGTGAAAGACCTTGAGAGTAGGATCGATAAACCGCAATCGGGACCTGGTTACCTTGCGAGTCGTCATAAAGCCAGTCGCTTCCAAGTAATCGCGCCAGGCCTGCTGGATTTCCACGACCAGCACCAGCCAGCTGATCAGCCAGCGGATTATGTTTGGCTTTCGCTTCCTCGTTGACTTCTTTACGGTCCTGGTCCATGACCGGCCGAATCATCTGCAGAATCACGTCGCCGCGCTTTTCTGGAGGCAAGTCCTTGATTGCGGCGGCCAGCTTCGGCAGAAGGGCCTGGCGCCGGCTTTTAGCCACCGCAGCCATCCGTAGATCTTCGATACCGATACTGGCTCCCCCGGAGGCCTTCGCTACAGCTCCCCCGATCTCTTGGAGCTTGTTGAGCGTCTCGGCGTACTGGTCGGGGTATTCCCGCGCCACCACAGCCAAAGCCTCTTCGATTCCTTTCTTGTCAAGCGACATCCCCGGAGCGTAAACACCCGAAGGAAAGGCTTTCATCAGCAAGTGTTGGCCAGCGGTTAGTTTCATGAGAACTCAGGCAATTACGGCGACTTTACGTACCTTCATAGCCTCCATCGAAATCTTTTCGCGAGAAGAGATCTGCTGGAGCACGAGTTCTATATTAACTCCTGGATCGCTAACCACAGCAATGGGAATCTCCCCCGAAGACGTCTGCAGCGAGATTACGGTGCAGATGTTCGATTTAAAGGTTGCTTCGGGGGAGCGTGATTGGCGGGGGATTTTGGTGAAGATAGCGGTCACAGCGGGCGTCCTTGGAAGACATCAGCCACGACAGGAATGTCGGGCACATCTTCCGGAGTATATCGCTTGAGCGCTTTAAAAAAGCGTCACGATCGCTCATGTCGAAAACGCGATAAACCCCGCTGAGTTGCTCTACCAAAACAAGCGGCATACCTTCAGGCGTCGTGATCACGAGAACCGACGCCTGCTCAATAGGCATCCCCGGGGGAACGGTTTTGACGATCAACCAGCACCTTTACGAATGAGAAGTAACTTTTGGGCAGCTGACGCAGTTTTACGGATTTCGTCCTGCCACGCAATCTGCTCCCCTGCGATCGACGGTGTACCGACGGCATCGACAGGCTCGTAGCCTTGTGGTGGTGCGATCTCTGCGGTCTTCTTCGACCCGCTTGCAGAGGCTGCTCCCGGTAACGGCTTTGACACAGCGTCCGTAAGTTTCTTGTTGGCTTCCAGGTGTGTAGCGATCAGTGTCAGTACCGAGAGCATTCGGTTACCGATCTCTATCAACGCTTTCAGCGACTCTTCTGTCGCAGGAGCACCACCCATCGCACCCGCCGCAGGGTCACCAGCGGCAGCAGGATCTTCAGGCATCGGCGTCCCTGGCGGAAGGCCTTGCGCGGCTGCCGGGTCGATCGGCGGATTGCCGGGTAACATACCTGCAGCCATCGGATCAGGCGGTACGCCGCCTGCGGCCATAGCTGGGTCCATCGGCGGAGCCCCACCCATCATCGCCGGATCCATTGGAGGCGCGCCACTCATCATTGACGGGTCCATCGGCGGAGCACCGCCCATCATTGACGGGTCCATCGGCGGAGGAGCTCCCGCGCCGGCGCCGGTAATCACACCCGCAGGAATCGGTTCTCCAGGGGCAGCTGCCTTACGCATCACGTCATTTGCCAGTGACTTGATGGCATCAATCTCAATTAAACTCGCACGACTCATCGTTTTCCTCCAGGGCTGTAAGCGTAAAGGTTGGCAGCGGCAGAAGTCAATTAGACTCTAAACCTGTGGGAGTTAAAAAAAAAACAGCCCCTGAGGGCTGTTTCGAATCCGGAAAGCTCGCCTGCTACTCCGCAAGCATAATTTCGAGAAACCTTGTTTGTTCTCTGTTGCAGTCGCCTCGCTCTGCGCTGCTCGTTCCGAAACGTGTGCGCAGTAGACTGCCCACAACTCCGCTAAAAACGTCAAATGTCCCGCGTAAATAATCCTTGGATCTTTAAAGATCGTTTTAGCGATACACAGCTTCATATCCGCATGGTTAAACGACTCAATAACTACAACGTCTGTATTAAGGCGTGCTGAGTCGTAAGTCATCGAGCTGAAAAACTGGGCTAGCTCTTGCCGGGCCAATTCTGCAGGCACACGCTGCCACCGCGCTCGCACACCGGTAGAACTTGCGCGATCGAGCTCCTGCTCCTTGCGTGCACCGTACTCGACTACGTACTTTGCCAAGTGATCGGCTTCGCCCATACGAGACAGGCTCACAGATACCGCCGTGGCAAGGGTCATCAGTGACATGGGTTTCAAGACTCGTTCTCCTTAGTTTCAAAGTTGGTTGATGGTTGAGACTCGACACAGGCGTCAAGTCTTTGCTTTAGCCATTCACGACGCTTAAGCCTCGCAGCCTCGCGTCTCATTCGCCTCAAATCAGCGCCGGCATCAATATCCGCAAGAACCGTTACAAATCTGGTGTAGATCGTATCTCGCAGTGAATCACTATCTGCGAGTAACAGAGAAGGTTGTTCAACTAGCACTTCCATGGTCGCATTCACAATCGCTCTAAGTACTGTGTTTGCACGTCCGGCCGACACTTGAAAAGTGCTCGGCAATCTTTCCTCATCGCCCACACTGTTTCGATACTGTTCATGGAAGACGGCAACAACTTCTTCTTGAAGCTGTGTCTGCACGTCAACGTCTCGAAGTTCTGGATGTTTTCGCGCCATGGTCTCTACGAGCTGCCAAGCCACGTTACTGGATGTCAAATTCTGCATCGCATCCGGTGCAACGCGCTTGTACAGGTTAAAAGGTGTCGCCATCGTTCTCTCCCGTTTTGTGTTCGTAAGTTAAAAAAAAATAGGGGGACAGCTTTCGCCGTCCCCCTACTCCTCCTCCTCCGCAGTTCACCTCGCCAGGTGAATAGTCCTACTTATTGTCGCGAATGTTTTGCATCATTTGCGCCATCTGCCGCCGCGTCAGCATGCTTGTCAGCGAGTTCAGGTCTTTAACACCCGCGGCTGCCGCCACTGTATTGAGCCGCGGCACAACTTCTTGCTTTGCATACCCCGCAGCTTTCGCGGAGTACTTTGTTTCAATGAAGTTGACGAACTCACTCGCATCCACCACGTTCTCGTCATGTGACGGAATCATGTTGAAGCTCAGCGGCTTGAGCTCATCCATGGTGGGAAGTGCAGCACTTGCGGCCGCACTGAAACTAGGAAAGCCCGAGTCCTTGCTGAGTTCCTTCTCTGCGTTGGTCAGTACGACGCCGATATCGACCGGCTCGTCAGCCGATGAAGATCGCCAGCCACAGCCAACGCTGGACATGAGCACGGCTGCAAGCGTGCAGCAAACCACCAACGTAAAAACCAAACTGTTCACCGATTTCATGGTGATACCTTTCGCGGCAAGGCCGCTGTAAGTGTGAAAGAAGCCATCAACACAACGCGTGTGATGGCTTAAAGACATCTACTTAAATATGGCGCGGATAGAGCTATTTTTTAGCGCCCAGACTCAATATCTTTGAGTCGCTCGTGCGTACCGAAATAGACGGCCGCAAAATGCTGTACCAGCTCTTGGTGGAAAAGCCCGATCTTGTACGGCGTCAGTTGTGTCCTCGTCAGGTCCACCGCGAACAACCGAGTCAGACCACTGACGCAGCATCTCGCACGCGTCTGACGCAGCATCACGTAAGGCCTGCTCGATCGGCGACACAGGCAAGGGTTGTTGTGGGTTCCCATCACTTGTCATTTCTGTCTTCTCTTCTCCAACGAGCACATATCTCAGCAAACACGGCGGCAAGCTGTTTTCCTTCTTCATTCTTGGCCCGTCAGCCATAGACGATCTGCGGTAGGTAGCCACAGGTAGCTGCCCTCCATCAGCTCGACGTGACTAAGTAACCAAAAACTACGATGACTACCTCCAGACATCGAGTAACAAATCATGTGGTCGCTGCCCGTAAAGATCAGATCTTTCGCAACGACCACCGCAGGATAATCTTCGTTATAGTTAACCTGCACCCAGTCTCCGACATGCACATTAGTTACGACGCCGCCAGCTAACGTCATGTCGTAATCTGCGCCGTCAATCTCCAAATTCACACGACCCGATGGCTTTTTGTATGGAGGCGCCTTCCAGTAGGCGTCGAGTAGTGGATTTTCCTCCAAGAAACGCCGGTACTCCGGCTGACGGAAGACAGCGGAAAACGGTCTAAGCGGATTCAAATACAGTGCTCCTTAAGTGAGGGTAACCTAGCAGACGATCAGTTAGTCACGGTTTTTGGCGGACAATCGAATCGCCAATCCTCGTCGACCAGACTGCGAAATACACGACGCTGCTGCAGAATGTCCGCAGCACGATACCGTAGCGAGACCACAGGCCGGTGCATTTCCTTTTCGATAACTCGGGCATAAAGCAGATAGTCGATATCTGCTTTCGTGTAAGTCACAAACTGCTCCCGCAGAGAAAAGACATTCTCTGACTTACATGAGCCATCAGGAAGAATGTAGCGACCGGTGTGTCGCAGTTCAGGGATGATCACGTTTGGCTGCACGATGTAATCTTTTCCGATCCGGCCCTCCATCTCAAACAAGCCCCACTCGATCGCCTCGAGCAAACCGCTGTAATTGTTGGGATGGCAGAGCAACACGTATAGAGGTTCTTTCTCAAGCTCAGGCTCGAAACTTCCATACGTCAGCCACGTCTGCAGCTGACCTATCAGATGGCAGACTTGTTCGCGTGAAAGATGCATCCGCGAGGCAAACGTAACCTCTTCAGGTAGCCTATAGTTCATCCATCCCACCGTGGTACCTTCCGGTGGCGTCAGTCCAAGCGCGATCGCGTCACGAACCAAGATCTTTGGCTGTGGTTCGTCGATCCCAAGCCAAATCGCAGAAGTACCTGGTCGTTCCATCGCGTCTGGATAGTCGTAGATGACGCTACTTTGCTGCAACGTACAATTCTCACCGTACATATCGTTGAATTCAACAAACTCGAATCCGCGGATCGTACGTCGCACTGTTGCTCGAAAATCTGTCTGGTTATACACCACCAACTCCTAGGGGTTTTGCTTTCGTGAGTCACCAGCAGCAGAGCTTTTCTGCTGCTGCGACCTGTATTTCAAAAAGCGAGTCTGCATATCACGAATGGCCGCTTTAACGAGCGAACCGTAGCTCATCCACCAGGCGTAAGCCTGATCGTGCATGTCGTCCAGCTCGCCAGAATTTTCATCTAGCGCCAGCCAGAATTCGTTCGCGTGTCGCTGGCAGCCGATCGAAGTTGTCTCGGGATGAATAGCTATAGGCCACTGACCGAGATCCATGCGATACACAGGAAACGGTTGATCGCCGGTCCACTGCACGCTACGGATATCGGTGTCGTCGAAATCAACACCGAAAGACGTCGAGCGGTCGAACCGCGCGCACCAAAAACGACTGCAGATGAATTGCACGTGATTTAAATGACACTCGCGAAAAACTGTCGTATTGATCTGAGCGTCGACAAACTCGTCCGCGTCGAACTCGCACTTATTGAACCTAATGTCGATCAACTCCGCGTCGCCCCACATACTTAAACTGAATTTTGTGCGAGTAAAGACAGTGGCATTTAACACAGAGTGCGACAAATCGGTTTGATCTAGCTTTGCAGTCGTAAAATCTAGAGTCGCTCAACGTTACGTTGTTCATACTGGTCTGCAGGAGCGAGCAATCTACAAACTCGCAGTTCTTAAAAACTGCGTTAAATAACGACGTGTTATCTAGCCGTACGTTTTTAAATCTGATACCTCTAAACTCAACACGGCGCAGATCTGCAAAACTTAAGTCAATGTCTGAAAGCTCCGTCGTTTCGAGGATGCGGTCGTTAATCGTGAGACATACGCCCTGGTCGTTGCAGTCGTGCCACTGCTTGTGCAGAGCCGCGGCTTCCATAAACTGCTCAGCGCTGATCAGGGTAGGTTCTTTGACTTGCTCATTTTCCATCGGCAGGCGACTCCTCAATATGCTCTGACGAGAGCAGGTGGTAGCGTTTTTTGTTAATCACAACCCAGAAGCTAGCCGCGTTACTGTAATGCGTACAGTAGACACGGTATCGCTTCTGACCAATCTCGCACGAAATGTTCGTGGAGATTTTATTGCCGTAGCCCGAAGAATCTTGTCCATGCGGCACAGCAGACTTGTCTCGAACTAGTCGATAGTCCGGGAAGCTGTCGCAAAGGTAGTTTATCTTTTCGGGCAACGGCTTCTTTTTCTTTGACGATTCAAAAGGCCACATGAGTTAATGCGGTCCTCCATTCCACGGTGCAAGTTTAAATTTAGCGATCGTCTCTTCGCTTGGTCTTGGGTTGAGCTTCATGATACCAACAATTGCAGCTTTAACTGCAATCACCAAAGAGCCCCCACCACATTGGCGCGTCATCATCCAATTCGACAAGTTTGTCGTAGTCGTGAGTGCCTAACTCGAGCCAGAACGCGTTAGGTCGCTCAACACAACCAATCATCGTCTTGTACGGGTCGATTAGCACAGGCCAGTTACCCATGTCTAATCTCGCAAACTTAGGATGGTTAAATTTCTCGAAACGAATAGACGCAGCATTAGTGCGAACAAGGCGAGCCAGGGCAACGTCGCTGGTTTTAAACTTGGCGTTCATCAAGTTCGCAGCGTAGAAGTCTGTGAACTCGAGATTACAACGTTGAAACGTCGTCTCTGATAGATCGCTAGCAAACCAATCGCTTCGATGTAGATTGCAGTCAGTGAAGTATGAGTTTACGCCGCTGGTGTTGCAAGCGTAAACGCGAGTTAAGTTCGACTCCGTAAATACCGAGTGGTCTAAAACCGCGGCTCGTAGATAGGCCTTGGTACAGTCTGTACTGTGGATGCTGGCTCTGCTCAGATTCGATTCCGATAAGTTGGCATCTGTAAAGTCACAGCGGCCGATCGTGCTGGCCTGTAAGTTGGACTCCTTAAAGGTAGCACCTCGGCAATTTACGCTACGCAGTGCTGCTCGACGCAAACTCACGCGAACAAAAACAGCTTTTTCAAGATTTACATTTTCCAGACGTGTACCGTCTAGATCTACGGCCGTCAGCCGTAGCTGTTCTCCGGCCTTCTTGTCAGAGCTGAGCCACTCATTGTGTCGCTCTATGTGCTTATTTAGTTCTTCTCTCGAAATCTGTTTCAGTGTCATGTCCGGATAAATCCTTGGGTTTGTGTTTACTTGCAGAGTCAAAGCTACAGAGCCGGCGCCGGCGGCGGGGCTCACAACCATCTAGGTCTGTTTACTAGTCGAGTCGACTGTCGCGTTAACCTCAGCTGCCGGAGCTTCTTTAGCCTCTGGCGGAGGATTAACTTTCATCATGCCGATGATGGCGGCCTTAACAGTGTCGCCGAAAATAGACCACCACTGCTGTGCTGTGGTGTCCATGTCTTCTAGGACTTCTTTGTCCGTGGACTGTAAGTTAAGCCAGAACTCGTTAGGTCTACGACAACAGCCAATACGTGTATGTGTGGGCTCGACGCTGATAGACCAGTTGCCCAAATCCAGGCGAGCAACGCGTGGTTGGTTCCATTCATCAAAGTGGACTCCTGCGATATTTGCACGATGAAAATAAGTATCGGCAAACTTTGCTTTACGTAAAGTTACTGCGACCAACGAACAGCGATTAAATCTCGTACCCTCCAGATTAGTGTACGCCAAAAACCGATTCGTCAAAGCGACTGCCTGTCCAGTCGCCGTTGGTCATGTTGGCGTGACTAAAGTCAGCACCGTCGGCCTTCACGTTATTGGCAGAGACGTTGACCAAGTGAGCCCACACCAAGCTCGCTCCAGATAGCTTTGCGTCAGTTAGCCTGGCTCTGCTCAACTGTGCGTTACTTAAAACGGCACGAGATAGATTGCTCTCGGAAAGATTTGCATCTGCAAAGTCAGCATCTTGAGCGTTGACTTTACTTAGATCGCAGCCGACCAACACCGCCTTCCAGAGCGTGGCGTTTGACAACTCGACATGTGACAAATCAGACTGCTGAATCACCGCATCTGTCAGATCAGCTCCTTTCAACGAGCGCAGCCTAATGCTCGCGTTTATGAGTCTGAATCGCTCGCCCGAACCACGATCGGCTAGCCAGAGTTTGTGCTGTGCAACACGCTCGTCCACCTGTTCTTGCGTTAAAACTGTTTGCATGTGTACCTCAAAAGAAAACGCAGGCTGCTACACCTGCGTGTGGGTTAGGGTTAACTGATTCGATTCCAATCTGCGACGGTAAAATTACGAGCTGGTTAGCGTTTTTGCGAAACGTACACCTTTAAGCGTTTCTCGCAGGCGCAGCACTGCTGTTTTACAGTTCGAGCACGTAGCGGGCCCGCGGTCGAGCACCATGGCTTTACCATTAAACCGCTCGTCTTCTGTCTCACTATCCCACGAATAACCGCAAATCGTGTATTCTCCGCCAGCTGAGTTCATATCTCGCACGTGAACTACACCTTGGCAATCTTTGTAATACTGAGCCATAGCGTGTGCCTCGACGGGTTAGAGTTACCGCAGGATGCGATGTTATCGCTAGCGAGTTTATTCTCGCAGCCTCTCGTTTACCTGTCGCACCAACGTCGTAGCGGCATTCACGATTGGGAGCAAACGCTCGTTTTCATTTTCAGCATCGATAAAGGCTTTCCAGATTCGTTGGTAGGCTTTGCGTGCGCTCGCGGCCTCTAGTCGCTCTATCGAGCCTTTCTTTGTGTTCTTCACTTGCAACTTGAAATAGCTTTCAAGATCGTAGTGATCATCTTGCAGACTCAATGACACCTCTCTTTTACGTGTTTTGAACCATGTGATGGACCGTGCGTGACGATCCATCACTTTTAACTTCTCAAGCTCTCTGTGGAGACGCGTGGCGAACTGTGCTAGGGCGCCGGCGCCGGCGGGACAGCCCTGTCGGCTATTGTGAAGTCGTCCAGGCTGTCAGTTGTGGGTGAGAAAATCAAATCATTAACATCACACACGAGCTCCGTAACCGTGGGCCCACGCGTCACCGATTTGAAAGCCTTAGTGATCACATTAGCGCGTATTACTTGATCGTCAGAAACTTTAACGGAGCGTATGGCTACACGGCGCTGCGACCGTTTGCAGATGTAGCTGTAGCAGTTGAAGACGAGCGGCATCTTTCCTGTAGCCGCTTCAACGTCTGCTAGCGTACTCAGAATCGCGGGACTTCTCAGTTTCGTAAGCCAGTCAGCGAACAGAATATAAATCTTACCTGTGAAGACCACTGCCGGATGGTGAGGATCGCTCAATTTAACTGCGTCCAGTAACGTGTCGATCGTCTGTGATAACTGCGTGACTGGTGTAGGTTGCAACGTTTGTGTAGTTACAAAGTCGCCGTTATCGGTAGCCGGTTCAGCAGCGTTTTCCGGTTCAAGATTTTGCGAAACTGCGTCACTTGCAGCGATATCCGTCCACACCGTTTCTGTAGACTTGTCGCCTTCTTCTATCGACGGCGCGGACACGGCAACTTTTGTAGCATCCTCTAGCAAGTGTTTAGCACTTTCTGCTATCAGCGAAATCCACAGAGCAGGTGACGGTCCCGCAAGCATCTTTTTGAACCACACAGCCCGTTCAAATAGTGCGTCCTCGTTCTGTAGCGTTTCGACCGCGATAACATTACCGCCTTCACTGTAAAGCAAAATACGTTTACCGGGAGTGTCCACGAAAAATCGAGCAATCGACGAAGCACGTATCCAGTATGGATACGTCTGCGACATCACATGCGACTTCGTCTGTCGCTGTATTTTGGCCTCCCAGTGAGCTTGTGCTCGTTGCTTGGCAAACTCCGGACACATGACTGCAAGGATTCGCTGCTCTTCTTCGTAGTAAGTCTCTTCTGAAGCAAACACTCTTGAGATACCACGACTACCGTCTTTTCGCCCATAGCAAATGATTCTCGCCTGCGGATCAAAACTAATGGTTTGAATGTCGCTCATGTTCTCAAGCACAACGGCTTGAGTTTGATAGTTCGGTACTGGAATAAAATTACTCGGCATGTGTAAACCTCCTTACACGCTGAAACAGTAAACAGGAAACGGGACCGGTCAACACTTTAACTGAGTTGAATCGGGTATCGCTAGCCCATGCGACAGCATCAAAGTCTTAATCAATTCTTTGATCGCGTCGCCGTACTTCAGCCACCAGGCGACAGCCAGCGGGTGCATGGCAATGATCGTCTGATCCGTGGGTTGCGCTTGCAGCCAGAACCA
>JAZKJV010006000.1:0-224684 GCA_037367405.1 Ottelia alismoides | reverse complement strand
TCGTATGAAAAAGAAATTTTTGTGGTGAAGCAGGTGATGCCTCTCCCGCGACTTCAGGTACGTCCTCTTCAGATGGAGGTGTGGGCTCCTCATCTGGTTTATCGAATTCACTACTGGTGCTCCTCTCATTCTTCTTTCTTGAGGACGTGGAAATACTCTTATTCTGATGGTGGTGGTCTGCTCCTCCTCTGCCTCCAAGTTCTCCTCAGGTAGAGACTTGGCAGTGTCTTCCTCAAGTGCCCGCACCGATCAGGTACGGTCACGGTCTGCTCCTGAGGGACATATGATTTGCATTATCATACGAAAGGATCTCATGTTCAGATAGAGAATAATATGAATAGTATACCTAATCGCGTGGTCGACTCTGACCCTGATTCAGGCTATTTGGGTTAGCCTAAACCTGGATGGGAATTGGGGTCTTTGGCACCATCTTATGGTCCTGGGTACGTGAAATACAGTTCAGATCAGTTCTGATATCCAGGTAGTCATTCTATATATGTTGGACCCTATCAGTTAGGGTCTGGATGGAAAAGGTGAGGGACTCCAATTCACTAGTGGACGAGGCTTGCTACTGTTGACTAGAGGACGAGAGATTCGGATGTCTATACTGTCCCTATTGGTTGTGTCGATACTGCTGCTGGTGGGAAGGTGGTGGAAAGCCCTACTGGCCCGAGTGGAATGTGCGTTGCTGCTGGTGCTACAGACGCGGGTACCCTTGTCCGGGCTGGGACTGTACAAAGCACGGTGTGGGGATGGAACTAGTTTCTTGGTGAGCTTGGGAAGGTCGGTGTAGATGACCGTTCCCTATCCCCGACTGTCTGCCTACGGGGGTCATGGGTGTACTACAGCCTGTTGATCTCGAACACCTGCTGAGGCTCCTCGTAGATTGTCTCCACCTATGGGGGTGCATACTGCTCCTGCTGAGTGTACTGCTGCTCCTCAACCCAGTTGCTATGAGGCCCCTGTACCTTCTCCAGTACAAGATGAACTCGATGTACAGGAACAGGTGGTGCAGAAGGGGCAGGTAGTCGTATCTTGGCTACCTTCTCAGTTAATTTCTCCACTTGTTACGGCAATCATGAAAGCGTCTTGAGGTCAGTGACCCTCTTGTAGATCTATTCTACCATAGTGAGCTTATCAACTATTATCCCCATGTTGGAGATGAGGTCATCTGTCAGAACCGCTCCAGTCCTCCTAGTTGTCTCATTAGATAAGCTTGAGGGAGACAACTGATAGGCCATGGTGGCCTGAGATATGTCTGTTTTCGCCACCTGCTCCAGAATTTTCCATACGGCATCTTTGTTCTTATTCCGATAGCTACCTCCACAGGCTGCACTCACTAACCCCTGCATTTTGGGGGTCATGCCACAGAACAAGGTCTTGACTAAGATCGCTTTAGTAATACCATGGCAGGGGCATTTCTGAGTCAAGTCATTGAATATATCCCATACTTCATTGAATGGTTTGTGGGGGCACTGTGAAAATATAGCGATCTTGGTCCTCATCTAGTTAGTCCTACTGAGTGGGTAGAACTTCTTCAAGAATAGGTCTTTTAATTGCATCCAGGTCATACATCTAACCCTGCGATTTTTCAGCCAATGAGCAGCCTTATTTCCTAAGGCAAACGGGATAGCCTTCAACCTGATGTAATCTTGTCCAACTTTAGGGTGACTAAGGTTGTCGCAAACTAGCTCGAAGTCTCTTAGGAAAGCATATGGTTCTTCGTTGGCGTTTCCCATTAAACTTCGGTATTAGACTCAGAAAATGGGGCTTCAGCTCAAATGCTCCTGGGGGCACCTCAGGTACAAGCCAACTATGTATCTCATTCTCCGCGGGGTTGTAGGCATCTACCATCGGTCGGCCAATTCCACCTGCCTCTATCACATATCCCATCCTAGCCATAAGTTCTGCATTGATCTGCTCGGCTCTAGCCAATCGGGAGAAGACTTGGTGCATAAGATCATCTCTATGTTCCTCTTCCTCTGGGGGTTTCTTAGGAGGCATCTTGTCCTCTTTACCTGGGTAAAGAAATTGGTCTAAGTTAGAGGACGTATTAATGAAGACAATCTCATCGAGGTGATGGTTTCCTTGGTGAGAGGAGAGGAGAGAAAAGGGATGGTTTGAGGGTAACCACCCTGAGAGTAATGGACCTTGAACTCAAGAGGGTCATGAGATCGGGTTAGCCCAAGTTGCGCTTGAGCTGGTGAATATGAACTTTGTGAGGGGTTTAAGGAAAGATTTGCGAAGCGTGAGTGGATATCCCCCCAGTCAGTCATCTTGATGGTAGAAAGAAGGGTCGGGAGTATAAGCGTAAAGATAGGATTTTACTCCTACCTGAAGCAAGCAAGTGAATCACAAACCTTGATTTTCACACTCAACACGGTGAAGGACTCGAAACCGAGTTCGATTAGTCTGGTTGATTTTAAGTGTGATTTTTCAAGCAAGTAGCAAAGGTTATGCAGTCTATAGGGAAGTAGGCTCAAAGCCGGATGCGTATCCCAGGTTTAACCTGTCGCCTAAGATAGCAACACCCTTCCTTTCTTCGCTCCTAACACCAGCCGAGAATTCAAGGACCTGCCCCTATCTACTTACCTAAGTAGGCAGAGGCTGACAAAGCTTTAACTTCACCCCTACTTCGCCCCTATCTACCTGTCGGAGCAGGCGGAGGCTACTAGCAACTTGTCACGGTGCACCGTAATTTCACCCCTATCTACCTACCGGAGTAAGCGGAGGCTACTTGGCGCTGGTCAATTGAACCCATAGTTCAGCATGTGATATTTGCTCGGATCGGGGTACGCGATATGGAAGGCATGGCTTTTGGGCTCTGCCTTAGGGTGTGCACACACATTCTTGTACCCTCACTCAGCCTGAAATCAAGGTCGAGGTTAATCTCCCGCAAATAGAATTTCTGATTTTATTGATTTTTTTGGGTCAATTTGTTTAGCAGACCTGATTTTAAGTTTAGATGACCACTTGACTAGTCCAACACAAGACATGCTTATCGTCTAGTCCCAATTTCCTTTAATCCTAAGTTTGAAAAACCAAGGGAGAAAAAGTCAAGAAAAGCCGATGCACGATAAAACAATGATGTATGCCAAGTTCAGAAGACTTATAGTGATCCTCACGCTTTATATACGGGATGCAAAACAGAATTGAAATATTATACTATATGGATGCAAACAAGAAAAGCCGCTCCTAGATAATCAGTTCTATTAGCGAGTGAAGAACCGGTTAGATTTGGCTAAGTCCTGCAGTCTAAGTGCGTCTTTTAAGTGTGAAGTGTGGTCCTAACTGTTACGAGCACAAACAGTCCAAAGAGAGATCTAAGAGTCGTAAGTACAGGCCCTATTCTGCGTTAAGCAACCACACATCACGCGGGGACTCGTTTTATTATGACCTATACGTGCGAGAACCCAAACGGGAACCGCTGGAAATGCAAAATTTAAAAAATGTTACAAGTCCTCTCAAAAACACTCAATTTATTTCGATGCAGATTCCTTGGCTTGCTGGGCGAAGCATCGACTCCTCGTAATCCTCGCACAAAATTAAATGATGGTCAGAGAGAGAATGACACAAAATAAACAAATATTAAAAATGATAGAAAAATATTCACAAGAAAAGCCTGGAATGAGACTACCTAGGGATGGAAAACCTAAAATTCAAAATCTTCTAAAAATCAACCTAAGTCGTGCTTCCCCTATAACGGTGCCATTTTGAAGAGCCTGCGATCTACCCTACTTAATTCAACCGGATTATCGATCAAATTCAATGTTTCGTTCGTTGAAGTCGGATAAATCGAGACTTTTCAAAAATCACTTAGATTAATGTCGAATTAAACACAAGAGGTAATTTTCTAATTTACTTGGGCAAGTCCAAGGTCGAACTCAGGGAGGCAGCTTTTTCCTTAGGTTAATTTGAAGTCAATTTCGATGTTAGACTTTCAGGGGAATATTTTTGGTCTTTTTTTATGCAATTAAAGAAACTGTGATGCAATTCAAGTCAAATTGGAGGTTAAATTTGAAGTATGGTCAAATTAAGTCCAAATTTGATGAAACTTTTCCAGAATATGAAATGCATGAAATGGAGATACTGTAATTTTTTGGAATTTGTCGACTCTAAATGAATTAAATATGAATTAAATATGAATGCAAGGTAGTTTTTGCAAAATTAATTTTAATAAATACCAAATTAATTCATTTTCAGACACAAAAATTATCCTAGGTATTTCTATATGAGATTAAGCCATGAAAATTGACAGATCTCAAAAATGATGAATTTTGGACATATTAAAAATCAATTAAGCAAAAGACTATTTGATTTATTAAGGCATCGTGAAGTGTGTGAATGATGCGATTTTTAGGCAAGAAGTAGAACAACTTAAATTAAACCTATTATGAAATTTTGGTGATTTTTGGAGCTATAAATAATTTAATATGGAATTTAAAGCACACAGTGGAAAAACTATGTAAATTTCCACAAAAATAATAATATTTAATTCCTCGAAGCTTACAAAAATATGCATAATGATAAAGCACAAGTTTCTCTACAACATGCAATTTTTGGAATTAAAAATGATGCTAAATGAATGCCTAAATAAACGTGCAAACACAGGGACCAAAATGCAAACGGAAATAAAATTGTTCAAAATAGAAACATGCATATAGGGACTAAAATGTAATTACCTATAATGATGGGAATATGTGTGCAAATTATCCACAGAACACGTGCGCCTCACGTGACGTGCCTGGTAGGGACTGAAATGCAATTTGAAAAAACTTGCAGGGGCCTCGGTGTAAAATGCCTAGACCACACGTGAGGAACACGCGAGGAGCTAGGCTCGGGAAGTGTCAGAGGCTTGAACTGTGGCTCCGGTGCGTTGCAGGCTCAGGGTATCCTCGGGGTAACTTCAGGAGCTCCGAGCCTAAGGGTCGGGGAAGAGGCTCGGAGGTTGTGACGTGGCGCACGATGGTCCGTTAGATCGAGATGATCCAACTAACGGAGGCTGGAGTGGGCAACGTGGCAGCTGAGGGTCCGTCAGATCGAGATGATCCAACGGAGGCGGTTACTCCTGTAGTGGGCAACGTGGCATGATGCGGACCGTCTGATCTAGATGGATCCAACGGTATCTAGAGCTACTGGCGATAGCAACGTGGATGAACGATGGTCGTTGGATGATCACTGGGGGGTGAATCCAACGACAACTGTATCCTGGGTTCTTCCTCCTCCGCTGTTGCGGTGGACACGACTTCAGAACTCCGGCGAAGGGCTATCAGCTCCACCGCCTTCCCCCGTGCTCGGTGAAGACGTCGGAAGGCTCCTGAGTGGCTGGGAATGATCGTGGAAGATTCGGGGAGCCGTCGGAGGTTCTAGAAGTGGCTAGGGTGGTCTGTAGGCCGGAGACGATGGAGCTCAATGCAGCTCCAGCGATGATTCCAACCAATAACGAAAGGGTGCCTGCAACATTAGGGTATGCCAAAAATCGTGTGCTCGTGTTCGTATGGGTGCCGTGAGTGATGCGAGGCATGTGGGGAGAAGGTGTCGAGTGTTCGTCGTGCTCCTCCATCGAGACGGGCGGAGCGGTGGTCGAAGGTGTTTTGATGAGTCGTGAAGAGGAATGAAGGGGTATGCGAAGATGGGAGCTCCAAGGCGGAGCTCAGGTGATGGTCAGCGGGAAGTGATGTCGAGCGAGGAAGGCGGAAAAAATGCGAGAAAATCGGATGAAAAGAAGAAGACGATCGGAGAGAAAATGGAGGAATCTACCTGGGAATGGAGGCTCGTAGTGGAGCTTCCAGTCATCACTCGAGGGTCAGTAGGAGCCCGAGCTCTAGCAGCTCGTCGGAGAAGCTGCTGCACGGTGAAGCTACGTCGTGGATCTCACCGGAGAAGGACCTCTGCCTTCGCTCGATTTCAAGCCTTATCTCTGTCACAAATAGGTGGATACAATCTCAAGGGACTCTCGTGCAAGGGCGGATCGACTTGAAGCTCACCGGAGGTGCGGTATTTATAGAGAGAAGGTAGGGGTCATGCGATGGAGGGAGTAGTTTGCGTGGGGTTTGTGGAGCGAAGGAGAGGTTGTCGTGGCATGTGTGGGTGCTGGCAAAGATGAGGGAAGTACGGGTGTCAGGGGTCGAACATCGAGTGGAGATGGTGGCGGTAATGGCGTCGAAAATAGAAAGGGGGGAAGAGACGATGCGAGGTGGGCGAAGTGGGCAAGGGAACTTCGGGAGGAAGAAGATGGTCTCTCGACCGTTGGATCTAGTGATCCAATGGCTCTGAGCGGGGAGCTAGAGAGTGGGTAGGATTAAATCCAGACGATGTGATCGAAGGGAGAAGGATGAGCCACGTGGCGGGATGTGGGTGTGGCGCTAGCGAATGGTGGAGATGAGAGGGGATTGTTGATCGAGTGGTGGTGGATATTAGAGGAGATCAGCGGTTGAGATGAGAGCATCAAGGCCCCGATCAAGTGGCTGTGGAAGGTGACGCATGGCGTGCGGGTAGATGTGACGCGTGGCGCAACCAGAAGGCGCCATGTGGCCCAATCAGATTATTGCGAAGAAGAAGGAGAAATAAGAGGGGGAAAATGGCTGAATTTGGAAAAACTCAAAACATGAAAGTTGTAGATCTCGATGAGATCTACAAGTTTTATGTTGACAAAAAATGGAAATGAGGTCAAATGAAGTGATAAAATACAAGGGTATAAATAGAAAAACATACAGTATACAAAGGGGGCCCACAATCCAAGCTTTTCATACGAGCTCCGATTCTAATGAAATTGGTCTCATTTTAAAGGCCTCTGAATGTATATTATTTTAAAAGTGAGTAGACCTAAATCGGAGGTTGTATGAGAGAGATATGTGCATTTTAAGGTCCATGGTCTCAAACTTGGACTCGGGGTTTATTGGTTAGTTTTACAAGTTAGCATTTTTTGATATTTTTCTTGTATTAATGTTAGTAATATATACACTATAGAGTTGAATGTATGGGCTTTGGAGTTAGTGTAAAATATATACAAATAGGTGATTTTTACAAGTGACTTTGGCTTCTTATTGAATGCAGATGTGAATGCTAAAATGCAATTGTTATCTATGCATGCCTGAATGCTAATTATGCAATATAGGTGGAAATATACCTCTAATTACTCAGGAACAAAATTCTATTTTCAACTTTTAGAGTGATGAATCACATATTCATCAGAACCTTAATGGAAAATGGATTTAAAACCTAACAGCCTCTAAGTTCCACAAGACTCCAATTCAGGTCTCCTCAACAGTCAGGTCAGAACAAGTCTACATACACATATTCTTATGATTATGAATCTTTACTTGTACATGTAAGTGAAATATAGTTCCTCATCTCAAAAGTAACAAAGAAGCAGCCTCTCTCTACAAGGTAACTCTAATCCCCCAGTCTAGCAACTCTTTCCTCGAGGAGCGGTGATATTTCCTTCTAAGTTCAAGTACAACCAGCTCAAGAAGAGGGGATGGAGAAGAGAATGAACGGTTACCAGTGTAGCTACCTATCCTTGGATGCATGACCAGTGTAGCCAAGTCATCCGCTACAAGCTTACAAACATTTGACTTTGAAGCTCTTATTCTTTTTTTTCACTTGTATATACACTCCAGCAGGCATTTTACTTTTCAATCAGGCTTGTCCACTTTTGTAGATTTTGCAATTTTTTTCTTTTTTTGAAAATATATACAAGGTGCAGCATGTACATAAGGAGTTTTTCCTCTTGAGCCAGTAGACTATCCCTCTTTTGAAGCATTATTGCAACCCCACAGCATCCTGTCTTTAGACCTCGACATTGCCAAACCAGGTTGAGACGCACTTCCCTCCCTAGAGGAGGATGAGAGATTCCGCCTAGATGTATTACCCTCGTATGCTACCCCAAGCCAAAAGATTCTGCCCCCTCACTACCTCATCCATGAAGAGCTACGTGTAGAGTGCTTGTCCAAGGTAATCCACGGTCTGAAAGAATATGCGTGTGTTGTTAAATATTCTACTTAGACTTATCAAGATGACAAATGAACATGGTCTTATGGAATCAAAGAATTAAGTCACTATGACCTGAAAAGTCTTAACTCCAATTCTTATAAGGTTCCTCTGAAATAAGTGGATTAAGGTCCAACTAGCTTCATTCTTCAAATTTATTCCAGCCTTAGTTTAAATGTCAAGACTATACTAAAAAATGCACATGCAAATGCAAGAAATATGTACAATGCAAAGAAAAGAAAGCAAAATCTTTTTGTGAAACAATTTTCTAATTTTGATCTTTTTATGGGTTTTTGAAAAAAAATGATGCACATGCAAAAAGAGTTTTTTATGCAAATTTTTTATAAACTTTTGGGTTTTGTAGTTTTTTTTTACAAAAAGGTTAATAATATATACAAGTATATACAATTTTTTTAATAAGGGTTAGAGATGATATACACATATTTACACATGAATGAGTTAATTATTTACACAAATCAGGTGAGAAGATTTACAACTTGAGTAATTTATACAGGTATGTACATATAGTTGGATTTTTTGTGTGTGATGCACATATTCTTCAAACTTATTTGAAAATAATTTTACAAATAATTCTGAAAACTATAGTCCAAAATAATTTTTCAAACAATTTTACAAATATTTACACACATTTAAAAATAATTTTGCAAACATTTTTCAAACAATATATATAGATTTTCAAAATAATTTTTAACCATTTTCAAAACATTTGCAAATAGTTTTACAAAATAATTTTATTTCACACAAAGAAAAGAAAAAAATTACAAGCCAAAATATTTTTACAAAGGTTGAAAACATTTTTCAAATAGTTTTCAAAAAAATCAAATAGGTTTTCAAACTACTTTAAAAATATTTTTCAAAATATTTTAACCTGACCTATTAATCAGTATATACAAAAATAAATTTGAGGAAATATCTGCATCTTTTTAATGATATTTTTTACAAGTATTTATACAGTATTTTAGCCATATTAAAAATACAAAAGTACGAGTTATGGCTAAAGTATATATACAATATATACGACACCCCCCTATTCTTAGCTCGAACTATGTCCTTATAGTGATCAGAAAGCAATGAAGAAAGACATAACTCGTGCTAAGCATAGAAAAGTGAAAAGAATGCTATATTACAATGACAAATGAAAGAATAAAATCAATAGGAGTCGGTGATCCACCTATACTTAGGATCAATTAATCCTAAGTATAGAAGACTGTACACAAGGAGAAAACCAAGGATTAGAATGTACAGAGTCTACATCCCCTATACTTAGGGTAAAATATCCCTAAGTATAGGCAGCAAAGCATAGGTAAAAAGAATCAAAAGAGTAATCAAAAGTCCGTCACCCCCCCCCCATACTTAGGGTAAAGTACACCCTCAGTATAGCATAATCATGAGATCGAGATGGGATGTTAGACAAAAGTATGTGCGATATGGATATCTGGATCTATACAGCTGTGGGAGGAAGTGATAATCAGGCATGAGATGCAAATGATGTGAGTCAAAAACCACATCTCATGCAAAATGAATAGGGGCAACATCGACGATCAACAGGTCATGATCTAGATATGGCTTCAGGGTGCTGACCGTTAACTCGGAAGTAGACTCGGATGACATCTCAGATATATCAATGTTGCCATTGTCATGCACCTTCCGGACCAAGTATGGTCCTTTCCACTTGCTCTACAACTTCCCTAGAAATAGCTATAGTTTTAGCCTAGCATCGAATAACCATACTTTCTGGTTTGGCTCAAACTGCTTATGGCTGATGTGGGAATCATGCCATATCTTCACTCGCTCCTTATATTATAGGCTACTCGAAACGGTTGTATCTCTAAGCTCCTCCAGGGCTGCCAATTCTGTCTTTCTCTGATCTCCTACACTCTCAGGGTCTAAGAATATCTCAGTGACTGCCCAATGTGACTTATGCTTCAGCTCAACTGGTAAGTAGCATGGCTTGCCATAAACGAGTCAGAATGGAGATGTACCCAATGGAGTCTTGAAGGATGTCCGATATGCCCACAAGACCGAGTCCAAAAGTTGTGGCCAATCGTTTTAGTTTGGGATGACTACCTTCTGCAATATAGTCTTAATCTCCCTATTAGAAACCTCAGCAAGACCATTCATCTGTGGATGACAAGGAGTAGCAACTCTATGATCGATGTTGAACTCGTTAACAAGGGCCCTTACCTTGTCGTTGATAAAATGAGTCCCCCCATCTGATATCAAAACTCTAGGTTCTCTGAACCATGAAATGATATTTTTCCCCAAGAATTTGCAAACAGTATTAGCATCTGCGGTTCGGGCGGGGATGGCCTCAACCCAACAACTCACATAATCTACAACAAGCAGAATATATTCATATCCTGACTCTTAGGAAGGCACCGTTGTCGAGCAGGGATGGACGCGGAGGGGCGCGGTGCCGCGGTCCACGCAGCTGTGGTGGGCGACGCTACCACCTGATGCTGTCTTTTTTTTTTGTTTTTTATATTTTTTTATATGTAAACAAAAAACTGTGACTACTTTTTAAAAAAACTTTAAGCAGGATCTGTAGACTGACAGTAAAAAATATTTTTTTATTTTATTTTATTTTTTTAAGACGATCTTGTAAAACAAAGGTTAGAGATAAAAACAATTATATGTTTTTCCCTTTTATTTATAAATAAAATAGGATACGTGAGTGAGTGCAGATCCAGTAATTTTGTAGATGGATCTGGATCTTCGGTCATCGTGTGTGACCGAAGGTGGAAGATTGTGTGAGATAGAAATGGAAATAGAGGGATTACAAAGATGAATGTGGTGATCGGATCGGATGCGGAATCGAGCTGTGGTGGAAATTTACCTAAGATTTAACACTACAAACTACACCTAGAATTAATTTAAATGAAAGATGGAAAATAAATATGGATCTCAACTTGGGATCGAATACACCGTGGTGGCCTCGACGAGGGCCGACGTGCTGTCATCGGACGGCTCGGAGGCTGGGCACCTTTCTTCAATAAGATAGCTCTCGGAGATCAGGCTCCTCTCCACCAAAGATTGATCAAGGAATGAATGAGGGAGGAGCCCCATAAAAAGAGAAGAAAAATAAAAAAGGAAAGGATGTATAAAAGAGGAAGGTGTATAGTGGTGGAATTAATAAAATAATTAAATTAATTAATTAATTAAAAATGAATTTCAGAATTAATTAAAATAAATAAATAAATTTACAAAATTTAATTAGCCACCTTAATGGTGGCTATTTAAGGTATAGAATAACATCTTTATATACAAGGTATGTTTTTAAATCAAATAATAAATTAAATAATTAAATCTAAATACAAATTTCGTAATTAAATTAAATTAAAATAATGTTAGATATTTAATTTTTTTGGTGATTTTTATATAAGGAAATTAGTTGTATACAAATATTATATACATATACTATAATATACATATGTACAAATAAGGAAATTAATTTTAAATATTTTTTAATTTTATTATTTATATTTTTTATTTTTTATTTTTAATGAAAATAATATTTACAATTATGTACATTATGTATAAAAAATAAATATGAATAAATATATATAATAAGTATGTGGTAAAACTGCATAAACCACCCTAGAAAATCGACTTTTCAACCGTAACTCCAAAAATTATGAAACCACAACCATTTAAAAGATAATTTAATTTAGACTATAATAGAAGCAAGTTTGATTCAATTTGAGTTCGTATGGAGCCGAAATTGGTATTTCAATTATCACTTTATGGCTTTTCCTGAGTGTGATTATTTGTAATCTGTGCATTATTTTATTTTGTAATTATTTTTATTATTTACATAACATTTTTATTTACAATATTTGTTTACAAAAATATTTATTTTGAGTCAATTTATGTACAAATAAAATAATACAAGTTTTATACAAATATACAAGGAAAATTTTACAAATTAGTTTTGGATTTTTTTAATGAAAGACCCTAATTCTCCCTACTTTATTCCTGGTCGATCAGGTCAAGTCTTGACCTTCTCTCGGGGTTCGGGTCAATTTGTATTTATTCCACAAATTCATCCTTCATTTTTCTTCTTTTTCTTTTCTTCTTTATTCTTTTATTTAAGTACAAAAAGTGTTAAAAATGTATATTTAACAAATGCATGCAAAATGGTAATTTTATGGAATTAGTAGGTATTTACAAGCGTTTGACTAAAGAAATGAAGCTAAAATAAAAGAATAAAGGTGATGAATCGCGAATTCATCATAGATCTGGAAGCACTTGAGAGGAACTCAACATCGAGGAGCATCTGGAGTCGATTTCATCTGGGAACGAACACCTGCACGAACCATAGCCTGGAATCAGCCATCACCTGGAGTTGTACATGAACAGTATGCTTTTGATCATCGAACTTGACCCTTGACTGAAGCCTCGATTTTATCACCACTGTCCTTTAGCATCTTCGCCTGGAGAGCATCCGCCCGACGTCTCCGACCTCTAGCTCAAGGACTGATCGAGGAGATCGCATCAACCTCCGTCCTGAGAACACTTGAAGAGTTTGTTGCCTGCAAAACTGAATTGAGAAGGAAATCGGATTACAGTCTACGTCAGATTAGATAAAGTAACTTGATTCGAGTTGTTCGATCTGCATCAAGCAAAAGTTGTCGATTTGATCAAGCACCATAGATGACGTCCAATTTAGGGGAAAGGTTAGACTAATATCGTCCGATTGAGATCTATTCATAGACATCTGATTCCAACTTTAATCCGACAGACCTGATCAGCCACGTGTCAACCTCTTACGTCATCTGCCGCCCCACCACTTTAAGTGGTGCATGTGCTTCACATGTGCACACCGATATTATTTTGGGAAATTGCGATCTCATCCCTATAGTTTTTGGATGTCACCGATAGGTCCAGACTATACACCATGCACGTGAAGCGTCATATGGATCCTGGGTGTTTTGTGTGAACAGCCATGAAACGTTGCGATTTTGCGGACAGGTCTAGAAGATGGCTAGTGAAAACATGTGATCTACTGAACAATTGCGCGCAAGCTCCTACAATTTCATTATTTGCACGTGCGCCCCATTTTTCCTTTATAATTACATCATACCCCTGGAAGTATATAACTACTACACATATACCCTACACATAATAAACATAATAAATAAAATACAAAACAAAAAATATAAAAAAATACATATAAATATCATATATTATACTATATATAGTATTAAATAATATTTTGAAAATAAAAATACTTTTAGCATTAAATAATTCATTCAAACACTTAAAAAATAATGAAATTTCAAAACACATAAAAATATAAAAACATATCTAAAAATCTTATAAAAATTAACTACAGTATATTTTACTATATTTTCACATGAACACAAAAAGAAAATAAAAATTGAATATTAAAATCAATAAAAAATACAAAAGTTATTAAAACTTGTAAAAATCATAACTTATTCAAGAAAAATCATAAAAATACATATTACATATCATTTTAAAGATAATTTCATCTACTTTCTAATAAAAATAAAATAAATTTATTTTCTTACTGGTGTGAATCTTACGAATTAAAAATACCTCACAGTTTTCCATAAAAAATAAGTTTTCACCTTAAAAACAAATCAAAATCCATAAAAATCATAAAAACCTTCTAAAAATTCATAAAAATGTAAAAATGAAATTAAAACATAAAAATAATAAAATAAAAACAAAATATAAATTACAAATTATTTTCTAAAATAAAAAATCTTAAAATACTAAAAATTTACATAAATAATATAAAATCCTTAAAATTTATATAAAAATCCAGAAAAATCTTTAGAAAATAAAATAAAAATTACGAAACCATTTACCTTAATTTGTCTATAGTTTAACCCTAGTTTTCAACAGTTTGCCTCTCTGAGTTAGACACTCACGTGCTTAACCGCTATACATTTAAGTTTAGGAGTATAAATAAAAAAATGAGAAGGTTAATTCAAAATTAACCTTTTCTGGTAAAGCTCACCCAGTCGATACAACGACCGCAAATTCTTCTATTTTCTCTTTACAAGATTAGAGAAGCTGATCGGGTGTTTTTTCAATTTCCAACTGACTTCTTGATGCAGATCCCCTGCATAAGAATGAAGATTCGAAAGTGTTGGAATAATCAAGTCAAAGATTTGACTTGATGAGGTCGAGGTAAACTAAGAACTGAATCATAGCTATCACGATCAGGAACACATCCTTTGACCTAAGATAAATATGCATTTATATAACTAAGTATGCACATTTGACAGACCAATAGGTTGGTGATCTAACCAAGGTCCATATACCGGCACATTGGTGTGCATATGAAGTCATATGGGATGTATGATCTCTCTAAGGAATCATACATGTTCATAGTTGATAAACTGAAAGACAGAGCTCACTCATGAGATATTGTGGGGTCAAAATGAATTCCATGCATGGTCATCTTATTTATGAAATAAGACACGAATTCGATATATTAATCTATATTTTTGGAAAGTATATGATAATATTTTCACCTAATTATCAAAAGAGAAATTTATTGATACATTCTGAAGAAGATAGTAAAACTAGGGGTTTGAACTTTAGATTTAACAAAGTCTTCTAATGTAAAGGATGGATAAATATTTGGAATACTCAGGGTTACTTTTGTTGTTGTAATGGATCATCTAACATGACACTTCCAAACCGAAGAAGTGATGAAATAGGATGAATTTTAGTGGCTCCATTTAACTAAATGATTTGTGATTTAATTGAATTAAATGACAATTCATTTGAATCCAGTTTTCATTTCCAATTCCAATTCCAATATCTAAATGTTGGAAACAGAAATGGTCATGAAAATGGAAGTATACAAGCTCCTTGACTCACTTATTAGCTTCAAATGGTTTGAACTATGATTAGAAAAGGTTAAGGAAGCTAGATTCACTCACTAATACTTTGGCCAGCTCATGGAGAGTGTGATGCATGTCGTCGAGCTCACTGAGAGTTTAAAGTGTTACAGCCCGAGCTCAACATTTGTAGGTGACAGATTTTTGCAAAAATAGTATAAATCTTGAAATAGGATAGTTATCCACATTTCAAGTCACTATACATGGATAGTATGATCTCCTCGACATTATCTCCAAGTATATGCATTCCTATCTCATGAGTCCTAATTAGATTAGGATTCAACTTGTTAATGGTAATATTGTAATAATTATGATTATTACATACTATTGATAAGGCAATTTTGTGAATATGATTCACAAGTATAGCTCATTATTAATGTGAATAGTGATTTACAATAATTAATATCTATATGTATGTGATTCATATAAATATTTTGTAAATATTATTTACATAAAATTTTCAAGGCATGAGATTTTGTAAATTTGATTCACATTAATTTTGTAGATGTAAATTGAATTTACATTTCATTTTAGGATCATGAATATGATTTGTAAGCTGTAAGGATTAACTCCATAATTTCCAAATATTGATAATATGATTATCATGTGAATTAATTAATTAATTAATATTTACAACAACAACTTCCATTTATGGAAGGTGGTGGTCGTGTATACTAAGTCCACCATGTTTTTGAGTTCTAATTCATATTAGGACTCTAAAGTTGTTTCTTATTTTATTTTAATTATTTAATATTTATTGAATATAATAAAGAGATAATCCTTATTGAATTAGTACTTGGTCTTAGTCCTTGATTTAAATTCATGGGCTACCAAGGCACATGTTGGACGTGTGTTTTAAGTATAAAAGGAGGGCAAGGTCTTTTTCTTTTAATATACAACAATAAAGAGAGCAAGTCCTTCTCTGAATTTCATGCCTCCTTTGAGAGAGAGAGAGTCTTGAGAGTCTACAACTCTCACAACTCTCTTGGAAGCAACGCGACTCATCTCCGTGCACACGAGAGAGAAGTCTGCATATCAGGCTTCAATTCGAGCAGTTTCTTTCGTAGAAATTCACGCATCAAAGGTGATCCTAATTTACCTCTCTTATTCATCATGAATATTAGAAGTCATAAAGAAAATCGTTTCTTATATATTTGATTTCTAGATGCGCAAATTAGTGTACTATATTTTTCTAGATCATACGATGAACTAACATTGTTTTGACAAAAAGTTTGCTAAATATTCCACATTTTCGTTATGCATAGTAAATAAAATAGAATTTCTTATAATTTACTTCCTTCAATATCATGCGGAAGCAATGGATGAGTTGTTTATTCAGTGGCCATAGGACTCCCACTACAAACAGATGGGCATGTGGAGACATTGATAAGGGATAATTAGTAAAAGACCATCCCATTAGATACTAGAGGGATGAGCGTTTGTTGTGTATCTCTACCCTTACGCAGACATGAAGTCTGTACACCATCATCCCATATTCCATGATCAGAGAAGACGGTCATTGGAGTGATCATCCCTTATGTCCATATAACAAAGAACGTTCACTAACAACATCCCCTATTCCAAGACATGAGGAGACAATCCCATTTGACCTGGGGTGGCCTATAGGCGATTTTTTGGGAGATGGGGGTGGTGGGGAAGGGGTTTGTGCTTCTGTGTACGTCCTCGCTGAACCGAAGAGTGCATATGACGGGAGGGGATGGTTCTAACCGTCTCCTATAAATAAAGGAAGGGATGGCCATGACCGTCCCATCTGGCCTGGGGTGGTCTGTATGTGTTTTTTTTGGGAGATGGGGGGATAGGGGGATGATTATGGTTTTCCTCTTCACCCTTTTGTAAGTGTATCCCAGCTGAATTGAAGAGTGCACACGACAGGAGGGGATTGTCAAGACAGTCTCCTATAAATATAAGAAGGGATGGCCGTGACCATCCCATTTGGCCCAAGGTGGCGTACGGGCACTTTTTTGGGCGATGGAGTGATATGGGAGACGGTTAGGATCGTCTCCTCCTCGCTTATGTTTGCGTCACCGTTGAATTAAAGACTACACATGACGAGAGGGGATGGTTAATCCTATCTCCTATAAATACAGGAAGGGACGGTTGTGATCGTTCCATCTGGCCCGAGGTGGCCTACGGGAACTTTTTTGGGAAATGGGGGCATGGGAGGACGGTTATGACCGTCCCCTCCATGCTTTTGTGCACATCTCCGTTGCACATGACAGGAGAGGATGGTTAAGACAATCCCCTTTAAATACAAGATGGGACGGTTGTGACCATCCCCTATTGTCGAATACATGGGACGGTCTGGACCATCCTCATATAATGAAGTCGGGGAAGGTCACGACCGTATCTATTGGCTTTTAAGAGGGGACAATCGACAACTGTCCTGTAAAGTTGGAGCGGTAGAGACTGTCACGACATCCCATTTGGCTTTTGAGAGGGGACACAATGGGCTCGCATCCCCTCCTGTCAAATGAGATGAACGTATAGGGGGACACTTTAGTAACAATCCCCTATGATCAAAGGGGACGATTATTGGAATATAAGAGACGGTCATTGACCATCCCCTAAAATGCATACACATGTAGTGTCCATATATAGAGGAGAACCCCTATAAGGTAAATAACTAATGGAGAAATTACATAAAAATGATATAAAAAAACAAATAAATACTATTTCCTATAGCATTTTCAAAAATCTTTTCAAAAATAATTTTTTTTTATAAATTTATATGAACTAAATAAGCTCATAATGCACTTTTCATTCAAAAATACCCAACTATTCATTAAGCTCATCACAACATCCACAATATGTCAGTTTAAAGAACATGAAAAGAGATTTCATTAAAAAGGTTCATCAAAAAATGACAAAGGGTTTGCTAGATAAAAAAGAATCAATCCATGGGTGAAACTATACTTTTTGGAATTAAAAAAAAGCACGCAATAGTGCTAAAAAGGACTTATCTGGAATAATGGAAACTCAACCGGTGGTTGATACAATTTACTCAATAAGCGCACATGGCTCACCAGCGGGGCGTGACCTCGATAAGAATACCGAGAACTTCAGGGGTCCCAATACAAAGAAGCTAATCGCATAAGGCGGTCCACGTGATCTCATCCGGGATGTGCGATAGGAATGAAACGCCAGGCACTCAAGTCGTGGGGCTGTGCTTCACCCTTGTGGCTCGATATGGTGGTGCTGAGAGTGGCTCCTCAGTTTGATCCAATGACGATGGCTGCTGCTACGTGGTTCTACTGAGCTGTCCAATGGAACAATCATACGTTGGCGGATGGAAGGGGGCTAGAAGATCTACGGTGCTTGTAGCCCCCTCCCCTCCTCTTCTTTATTTTCGAGTGCATGATAGATAAGCTGCTGCTTGGTTGAAGTGCGGTGGTAGCTCCATCGATGCTCTGGTGGGGTGGTGCTCGCTAAGGTCAGTTGTTCAGCGAGAGCTTGACAGTGGTGCGGATCCAAAGCTCCGACCATCGATTCCTTCTCTGATGAGAGCCCGGCAAACCAAAGGGGCAGGTTTGAGCACAAAAAGGCTCGACCATAACTGAATGCAGAACGTGGACAAATCCCCTTGCATAAATAAGGAATGATGTCCAGAGACTAAGGGGTTACGGAAGGTAGATCAGCAATAGAGAGATGGAGGATGAGGCACTGATTTTATGAGAAAATTAGGATTCCAATCCGAGAAAAAAAGGGACGATTAGAAATAAGGACATCAGAGAAAAAAGGGACGATTAGAAATAAGGACACAATAGAGGATGGAAAGAAGAAAAAGAAGAAGAAAGTGAGAAGAAACACTTGCTGAGAAAGAAGAGGAAGGAAGGGAGAAATGAGAAGAAAGAAAAGAGAAGATCACATGGAGTTTAGTTCGTCAGAGGTGGTTGTGAGTGTGGCTCGACTATCACCTCAAAGATGCTTTGACGGAGAAGCATCTAGGCTCAATAGAAGTTGGATATCTCTGTAGCAAAGCTCGATGTGGGCTTTGTATCTCTCTAGAGAAGAATGGAGGCTCGTCGTCGCCTCGAAAGCCTTGTTTTGTTGTCATCGGACGTTGGACTGAGATTGGGGCAACTCTCTCTCTCTCTCTCTCTCTCTCTCTCTCTCTCTCTCTCTCTCTCTCTCTCTCTCTCTACTGGTTGATAAGTGTGTCAGTTGTAGGGGGCTCAGTTTTGTATTCCGAATGGTTGTAGACCAGAGTGGACGGCGTGGTGAGGGCCTCGTGCGGCGAGGTAGAGGTGTGGTTAGTGTCACGAGGATCATGGGATGGGGTGCAGTTGGCGAAGAAGTCATATGAGGTTGGTATACTAGGAGATGGGTGAACATGTGGACATTGGTTGTGAAAAGATGGAACAGTTGGGGAAGAGGGAGTTGACCTTAGGTTGATTTGGCCCAATCAGGATGGAGGCAAACCAAGGAGTTGATTGATCCTACGGTGTTAACCGAGGGGTCAAAGGGGGCAATTGATGCTGCAGAAACATCTGATCATGCAGCATGACATGGTGCTTTGACCATGGATGCTGACCGATACATGTTATCAGGGGAAAACATTAATAAGAAGAAATTAGAAATGAAACAACAAATGATTTTAAGTGAAAACGTTATCCAATAAAAGTTGTATATCTCAATGAGATATACGATATCCATGAAGATATAAAAAGTAAAAGAAGCTAATATACACAGAGAAAAGTATTTTTATGGTTTTTTATAGGTATAAAGTGCCTGATTTTAAATGGTTCGTATTTTTTATTATTCCTTTAATAATATATATTATATTTTTAGAAACTAATAGTACGTTATTTACACAATGATCTATTTTCTGTATTTTTAATAATAAACTACAGTAGAAATTAAAATAAGGAAGAGGGATATGTACATATGAATAAAGTTATATATACACGAGTCTTTTTTATCATTTTCTTTAGTTTTTTTGATTTTTTACCTTTGATCTCTTTATAATTAGTTAGATTATAACTTAAAAAATAAAAGCAAAAATAACTAAACAAAAATGAAGAGAATATATATATATATATATATATATATGTATATGAAATTATATGTTAAAGACGATACATTTGTAAAAAATACACTATAACCCCAAAATCCAAGTTTTACATATGAACTCCAATAGTCTTGTTTTGTAAATAATTGAGTATACATTATTTCAAAGCTGGGTAGATTTCCATATGATACTATATGAAGTAGAAATCAACTTCAAAGTCCATGTCTGCTCAAACTAGGTTTAGGTTCTTTTGTGATATACAAAGGTTAGAATTTTTTTATATTTTTTGATGTGTTAAGGTTAGTTATATGTACACAATAAAGCTAAATTCATGATAATTGAAAATTTCTTATTTTTTAGATTTTTATTGAATCTATTTCTCAAAATTATATGTATGTTAGTGATTTACATTTACCCTAATTTTATTAGTGGAGTGTTTTTTTTTTGTTTTATGATTTTAAGTGATTTCAATGTGCATTTTCTCAGGAATTAAGGTCAAAATTTTAGTATAATGTCTATGAATCACATATTCATTAACTGGTTATTACTCAAGAGTCACACTATTTAGAACATTATATTATACATCATTTGAAGGCCAAAAGAAGTGGCAAAGAAGTAAAAAAATCATACACATATACCCATCATCATGCACACAACTAACATTTATATTGCATTAAGTTGCTAGGCATAGCATGCGCATTTGCTCATCATCCAACACCTAAAATAGTGGCATTCAACAACACATAATACGATTTATATCTTTACTCGTAACTCTCAATTTTAGCATTCATTTGAGATCCATATATGCATGTATTGAAGTCTTTATGTCACGATTATTGTACGAAAGATGACATTTTAGCTCTTAAAACAAAGAGAAACTCCAAACAATATACATGAATTTTAATACTGGGCTTAGCAAACAGTTTGATAGTATTCAAACATCATATAAGAATGTATAATCATCATCTAACAATGCGAAATGAGTACTTATAGATATAGTCTTGCAAGTTGCATTACAATTTCTTTAAAATACATAAAGCAATCAAAATGTTTCTTGGAAATCAACCAAAGTACATAATGCAACTTGCACTAAAAGTACGGTAAAATGGGAATAATGATACGCCATGCATGAATTGTCTAGGGATCCTATGGTTTAAATCTTCGGATTGTTTAAACACACTATAATACATGGATTTGGGTGAGAACATATCTGAGTCAAAATATATAATTTCATAAACCCCCAATAGTTAAGGTCCAAGGATGGGTTAAATCAAGCAAGGGATTATTCAATAAAATAAGAAACTAAAGTGTACATGTTCGAGATAAAACTGACGAATATGCTTTCCTTCACGTCTCTATTACTAGGGAAGCCCTTCCAAGGTCACAAACCACTTGGAGCTTCCATTTCCAATCTTTAAAACACTTAATGGAGGTGGAGAGTGATCTTTTGCACTAGTAGGTCACATCAATCCAAAGATGGAGCCCCAGTAGTGTAAGCGGGGTATCAATAAGCAAATCTTAAGGGCCCGTTCGGTAGGAGAATAAGCAGGAATAAGGATGGGGAGCAAGGGGAATAAGAGTCTATTCTCTGTTCGGTTGGAGGATATGAATAAGGAGAATAAGGTGAAATAACGGTAGGTAAGGTGGGATAAAGATAGGAATAAGAGTGAAATAAGATGAAATAATGAGGAATAGTCGTACCACGGGGAACCGTGTTGGGGGCTTATTCCCCTTATTTCATTCCCCCTTGTCCTCCAAACGAACAAGGCCTGGGTAAACATTAGTACGGATCCTCCACTATGTTGTTCACTTGGAAACTTGCACCTACACCCTTAGCACACTAGGTTTTCTCTATTAAACCACTTGAAACCATTTAGTCTTAGTTATTCTCGAAACAGTAAGAAGGGGTTGTCTAAATGTTAGGGTTAATCTAGAGACAACGGTCATATGGAGAGCCGACTTGGTTTTGATCGACCTCAAATAATGATTGAATTTTAGTTTGAGACGATGAACATCTCGAACCGACGAAGACAATGGGGGATGGCGTTCTCGAAGAAGTGGAGCTACAAGATGTAACCAAAAGAGAACATCTACCAATCACGTTTAAAAAATAGAAATGAAAGATGAATGGGAGGGAAAGAAGTTGTAGGGACGTGGGACAACAACCAAAATAAACATAATCAAGCAAATTAAACACAAATCAATCACATGCTTGCTTAATTGGATACAACTCGGTGAGGTTGTGAGAGTTAAGCTATTTAATATCTTGAAAGTTTTAAATCTTATGTGTAGCATGCTTTATCTCACATACCTGACCCTATACAACCAGTATCCATGTTATACTTGACTATGCTTAGAGATTCCTAGTTTTTGGATCTATGGAATCTTTGGAGTATCCTCCCGTTGAGATGACACTAAGAAAACTCATTTATAACTATAAAATCATAGTTTTGTATAGCTCGAGGTACAAATACCGATGATACAATGAGCACTCCCCTTTCCCCATCAAGAGTAGACGGGATGATAATCATCATCGAAGTTATGGTGAATTAAGTATACTACATGGTCCATTTGATTCTTCGAAAAGCAAATGTTGGAGGTGGGCAAGGTAACTGTCTTGAAATAGTAAGAGACTAGTTGTTGGCAAGCTGAGATCCCAATAGTGATGGCGGAGATTAGCTCTTTAGTTAGACCAATATGCAATCCTCACTTCATACTTTTTAAAATGGAGGTACACATCATTGGGATCACACTCATCCCCCCAAGGTTTTTTGGCTCTATCCTAGGGTGTACGCATGAGTGCGATTAACATATATTGTGCAATAAACATGCAATCATGGTGGTGTTATGACTTAAATATTCGATTATTCCCAAGTATGCTCTAGTTAGATCAAATTTCAAAGGAGATTTTTTTATATTTTTGGGTTGTTTTTTTATCTTTTTAGTTCAAGCTATTTGAGGCTCCAATTCTTTTTTTAATAAGAATTAAAGTCCAACATGGAAAAAGTTACAAAGATACAACCGAGAATCAATGATGCATGCAAAGTTAGGAGACGAACCTCACTCTAATAGTCCATATGCAATACGAACTGTGCATAATTTTGAAACTAAAGGACCTATTATGCAAATTATTTATTCTTCATTTCAGATCAGGGAATGATATTCGCAATAACATTTATTGCACAATGGCTCGTTGTGGGCTCGCATGTCCAGCAATCTCCCACTAGACCAAAGAGCCAATAATGGGCTAATCATTTAAACCCACACTCATGTGACAATCATATGCTATTTGGAAAAATAGCTAGGTAAGCTGATCAGTCACTAATTTCCCAAGAGACTACGCCAAGTCCTTTTATGGCACTTGCATATCCCTTAGTTACAGTGCTCGCATCCAATGCGAATGTTGCATCTTATGCAACCAATACTCAATTTTATTAGTTATAGTGTCCTTGACACTACAACTCGATAATTATTATAACCAGTATGTCCATAATCCTTATCATAATACCCTTATTCCTGGAGATCTCTATCTCCTAAGGTATCCATAGTTAAGACCTTTTAGATCATTATCTATAAAGTCTTAAGTTCTTGAAGATAAGACTCTGAGATCACTATATCAAAAATATCTTCATCTTTGAAGATATTGTTATTACTGCAATTAAGTGTTTTGTCTCCATAGTAGGATTAGTAACATTTACTACTCCCACTATATGACAGATATCTGACTTTTGTACACATCTGGCACACACTCGGCTTCTCATCACTGATGCACAAGGGCAATTAGTTTTAGCATTCACTTCCTTGACTCTTTGAGGTGCTATCCCTTCAGTTAGGTCAGTACCATATCTTAAGGGAATGAAGATGTTCTTCGAATTTTCCAGAAAATGGAACATGCCCAAGGTGTACTACTAATGTGGCGGTCCCAATACCTTCTTCTCTTTGCTTCTGAACATCTTCGGAACTAAGATCTAAGAGGTATCCTTGAGATCATATCTCAAGGTATGGAATATCCAGTCTATAAAACATTTATTATTATCCTTATATCATTTTAAATGATTAGGATATCATCTACACTTAGCACGATGAACACAATGGCGCTCCCACTAAGCTTCACATGGTACATCAAGACTCTATCTGAAATCATAACATTTATAATTTCATCAAATCTTATGTTCCAACTACAAGAATCTTATCTTGAGTACATAGATGGAGTTTCTTTAGATTGTACATCTTGTATTCCTCATCTATGAAGCCATGGGGCTACTTCATACGAATATCCTCGAAGAAGTATTCATAGAGGAATGCAAAATTGACTTCCATCTCGAAGATGTCAAAGTCAAGTTGTGTAGCTATAGTTAGCAATAATATGATGAGTTCAAGCATGGTCACTGGAGAGAAAGTATCGTCGCAAGCGATGTCTTCTATTCAGTGTGTAGCTCATGGCTACGAGCCGTGCTTTGAAGGTATGTACCTTCTCA
This sequence comes from Ottelia alismoides, assembly GCA_037367405.1. NCBI lineage: Eukaryota > Viridiplantae > Streptophyta > Magnoliopsida > Alismatales > Hydrocharitaceae > Ottelia > Ottelia alismoides. The sequence goes on along the minus strand of JAZKJV010006000.1, from coordinate 200,283 downwards.
TCATATTCCCTCTTTCTCTTGAAGATCCATTTACACCTTAATGGGTCTTACCCATATAGGTGGATTCTCGAGGGACCATATACAACATTTGTATATGAAGTCTACTATAGACTTTATTGCTAAAATCCATCTTTCCATGCCATGATCTTCAGAAGCTTCATCACATGAAGTTCGATCATTGTCAGATTTCTCTGACACATGGAATCCATCCTCAAACTCTTTTGAAGAGGTATTAGTGTTCCATCTTTAATTGTCCTTTTAATTTCTGATTTCAGGAGCCTCTTTATCTTCTAAAGATTAAATGAGTTCCTTCACTTCGTTTTCATCTTGATTCTCAAGAGAGTCATCTTCTAAGAATCATATCCTTAGAGATGAGATCTTATAAGAATCTCAAGGTCATAAAGTAGGTATCCAGTACCATCATTTATTCTCCTAATGAAGTAGCACTCTCTGGTGCTAGATTCCAGTTTACCAGCATGGAACCTTTTAAGGATATATATTGTAGTCTCTACTACATATATATACCTGGAAACTAAGAGATAATTATGCTAAGATTAATCATTGATCAAATCATGTCACACATGACCAATTGCATCTCACTACAACTCTCTTGAGTTTAGGTATATTAGGAGGAGCGAGATAGGAATGATATTCATATTTCCATAAGGTATTCTTTAAATTCATCTAATAGGTACTTGCTACCTAAGTTAGATCAAATTCATTTCATTTTTCCTTCAAACTTTGGTTCTAAACCAAAACTGTGAAATCTTTGAACATTTCAAAGCTTTCTAACATGAAGGAAAGAAATCTCATATCACAAATAATCATCAAATGATATCATATATCATTAATGTTCATTACGATATAGATGATCCACATACATCAGTATGTATGAGATCTTTAATACCTTGTCATCTTACACCATTCCTAGAGAAGGGCGAATTGGATAATTTTACTTTGAATACAATATTCAAAGGTATGTAAGATTTGAGATTTTAGACATTCTAAAATTCATCTCTTACTAGTCTTTTGATCTCATCAACAGACTAATGTCCAAGGTTTGATGCCATATCATTGTCAAATGATCTTTATCCTCCTATTGATCTTATAAGGTTTAATTTCCAGTATTTAGAAATGTTAATGAACCATTCATTAATTTTCTAATTTAGAAGAGTCCTTTATATATCATAATACTATCCGAAATATATCTATCATAAATCTTTATGATAGGTCTATTCCAGAATTCATGTCTATTTCCAACATTTAGAAATAAACTATGAGTGTTTTCTAATATTTAGGTAGTAGAGACATTCTCTAAGACTTAGGGCTCTCCCACTGAAAATATGAAGTCTATCTATCCAATAGAGATTGTTGCAATAATTGCATCAATATCCATGTAGATGGCTGTTAACTTCAAGATGAAATTCCAATCTTCTAATACATATACAACCAATTGCAAGTGTTATTAGAAGAATGAGATACAATTATTAGACTTTGATCTTATCAAATAAGAAAGTCAATTTAAATGATTATATGTATATGTAATTATTTTGATGCACTATCCGAGTCCTTCTCTAAGGATATAGATAGAATTGATAGTCATACTATCAACACATCAGCTCATTGCAGTATTGGCATTCATCCGACCCTTTGGATGTCATATGTGTGTGGAAACCATAGAAGTACAGTCAACTTTTTGATTTTCCTTCTAACCTGGGTCCGACCCATGCTTCCACTGCGCTCCTTTCATCTATAATCAACCATTGCTTAAGACAAAGGATCTCTTATGTTGAATTCAAAAGATTTCAATATAAGAGTATTTCAACATTTATATATGCTTCATTTATTCATACAATATGAACATTATGAAGTTTCATGAATGACTAGAGTATAGATAGTAGGATGATGACACTCATCATATCTACATACATCTTAACTCTTAAAGACTTTGGTTTAGGTAGGTACTCTAATATTTTGAATACATCATCTCTTGTAGATCTACCATTCTGCATGATGCAGTTAACCATGTCATTCATGATCAAATGTCGAGAGCACATATGTATGTCAGAAACATCTTCTTAGATTTTTATAAGGATTATTTGATAATTGCGATCATCATCGACATGTCACTTCAAAAGTACATTCGATGAGATCAAGACTATAGAGACATACAAACCTTAATGTTGTAGACCTATTGTTTATTTAATTGTCATTTCTCAATATATGAGGAAACTTGCACATTGCAACCACATACATTATGTGTCCAACTACAAGTACAGTATCTTGATCATGGATCCAATCCATGATATTTTACTAGTTATTATTGAGTATAGTATTGAGTGGGTTTAATGAGGATTATCTGAAATAAGAAATTTGCATACATATATATATATATATATATATATATTACTTTGATTTAGGAATTTTATATCAAAGTTGTCTTGCCTTGTCAACATTGAAAGTTCATTCCCTTAATCACTTTCAATGTAAGAGATATACAAACCAATATATCTTAAGCAAGATATGGGATCTCCTTCCTTATCTTTGTCACATCTCAATAATATAAGAACATGTAACTCGGATAAAAAGAAGCGGGAACACATTCCACCTTGCAAGTCCAACTTGCATCTCCCAATTCGGTTTTTAACACCCGAGCCCACCACCCCTAAGGTGATGTTGACCCGTCATTAATTGAACCAACCGTAAATAGAAATACAACTTGATGTGCGCAATCCAATATCGTCCTAATAATATGAGGACCCGATATTGGGGTCACTACGCATACGTCCTTACTCTTTCGAGAACCAAAGAACCCGATCCAAATGGATTGTATGCAGGAGCTATCACTTCGGGCAGACGTCTCCTACATACAATATCTGACGACCGAACCCTTCGCCTTGACGGAAGACCATGGATGTCACTTATGTGATCCTCCACCTCATATTTAAATTTTAATTGATCATTATGAATCATATTCATTATGATTAATTCTTCCAAGGGAAATAACAATTCTATTCATAATAGAGTGTTATAATTGGATATAATTTATTTAATCATATTAAATCAATTATCAGTCTAATTCAATCAACAAAATTGATTGTTAATTGAATATATGGTATTATCTCAAAGTACGTATTAATCAAATTTTAATAATTAGAAAATACATCATGATCTCTCAGGCATCATTCGTTCCCTACCCGTTGTCATGGACAGTACCGGCGGGAGTGGGACAGACCGCACACGGTGCAACCTGCTACTCCAACGCTCCCCGACTAGACACCATATCCGCCTCGGGAAAAAAATGTCGAGTCAATCACTTTGTACTTGAGATGATCATCGATTTTTCAACTAAAATTATATCATATAGTAATACTCAAAACCATTTTCATAATAAGGAAATTTGCTAGACAAATTCTCAAAACCTAATCAAACAACAAGTTTGATGAAAGTGTATCACGTAACCAATTGGTGTTCTAGATCTAATCTAATCATTCATTGGTTGAGGCAATGTCATTTAAGGGAATAATTATTGTTCTAATATTTCTCAAATATTATACACATTTATTCCAGAAAATTAACTATTAATTTCGCAAATGTCTTAAACGACAATCACGAGATTTCTAGATAAACAAGCAATTTCCAGCAGTGACCCTCACTAACTAAAATTAGCATATCTCATTCATTTTAAATCCAAATTAAGCAAAATCAATTTCCAGAGAATGATAACTTGATTTAAAATAGAAATCATGTGATAAAAACGTATTTCCAGGTATTTTAAAACCGTAATTAACATCTTAATTACGTTTCTAATCTCCATCCCCGAAACAGTGGACATATGGTCAATAAAATGATCATATCTTGAGCAAACGGAATCCCAATTATGCAAACTTAAATTCCACATTTTCCTTATTTAATGGAGAACATTATCTAAGTGATAAATTCATGTTTAAACATTTTAAATAGGGTCGAAAAATTATCACAAGACATGGCTGCGAAAATTGAAATGCTAAAATCTTCACAAACCCAAACGAGCCCAAATTTTCGTAGGTTCATGGATCATATCCAATACCTTCATAAACCTGTCTTTGATACCACTTGAAGGATACGGGTAGATCCTTAAGCGTATCACGGAAGCGTGATGATCGTATCATATACGATCAAGAGCGACTAGTCCTACTAGTTGCTCGGTGCAGCGGAATTTTAAAAAATTAAAAACATAAGATGAAACCACATGATCCAAGAACACTTCTTGGATCGTTTCATCTAACTACAATGTATTAGAAATACCTCTTGAAGCGTGGTTGCGATCACTAGATCTCTAAAGCAAGAGATCCTCCTGACTCAAGTCCGATCCACAAAGATGGCACTTATGGGTGCGATGATGAGACGCAAGCTTCCCGCAATCCAAGATGAAGATCCAATCCTTGAATCTCCTGATTTCGTCCAATGAAATCTAGCGTCTTCTACTTGTGCAAGAAGCACCAAGGAAAAAGGAGATCCGACTCCGCGACGACGTAGCGACGACTGTAGTTCTCTCAAGAACTCAGAGTGGACGTGCACTCTTAGGGAGAGAGAGATATGGGTTGTGAGAATGAGAGAAGGAGAGAGACCATATCATGCATGTTCTTGAAGGGCTAGGGTTGCCCTTTCTTAAATAGTGGTTTGGAAGTCCATGGATCACAATCCATGGACACACAAAATCAACGGTTAAGATGATTTGTGTTTTTAATCAATGGTCACGATCATTTGTTATTTAATAAAGCAACAACTATTGATTTAACTTAATTAATCAACAAAGGATAAAGGAGATAATAATCATCTCCTAAAGGGGTGGCGTCACCCTTGAAAGAGTCAAGGGTGACAGTCACCTCTTAAGATGATTATCATCTCATTATCATTTTTATTATTTGCAACAATATTTATTGCAAATATATTCACTAAATTAATTCCAAAATAATTAGTGAATATTTCAATCATGCCATTGAAAAACTGTGAATCATATTCACAACCCAAAATAAAATGTAAATTATATTTCCAATCAATTATCCAATGTGAATCCAATTCACATCAACAATCAATTAGTAAATATTATTTACAAAAATGCTCTCTCCAATATATTATAAATCATATCTATAATAGACATGGATATTATGGATATCATGGATAGTACTATCCACATTCTGTTTTTCCTTGATAATTAAATCTCATTTAAGTATCTTGGATAATCATTCTCATGATATGAATCTCATTCATATTATTATTGATAAGTAAATCTCATTCAATCATCAATATCATGTTGCTTGGATACATGATGACATGGGATTGAGCCGAGGTCATGTCTTTCCACAAGGCAGATCGCCAGTCGCTGAGGTGACCTCAGACATAATCCAAATCGATCAACAATTAACCCGCAATCAGAATAAAGCAATTAAATCTCAAAAATGTGAAGTTAAAATTTATTATAAATCTACATGTACATGTGTATAGGTGTAAGCACAAGTAGAGGTCGAACACTGGGAGCGAATGGTTGGGAGTAGAATAAACACACAAAATTATCCAATTCTCTTCTTGTCCATGTTATTGTTGTTGTGGGGTTTTGATTTTATATATTTTTTATTTTATTTTTGTTTTATATTTTTGTATTTAATTTTTAATTTTCTGATTTTATATTTTCTTTTTGTATTTTTATATTTTTTTCTTTTATATTATATAATATGCCATATATAAGGCTATACATGTAATACATAGTCATATAATTATAAATAGTAGTAAATATATATAATATAAAATAAAAATTATTTTTGTGTTTTAAATATTTTTTCTAGAGTTTTTGTGAATTTTCTGGATTTTTAATATAAAAAATATCCCAATAATGGGGTTAATTCATAATCTGAAAAAATTTGGGTTTTAAAAATAGTAAATAGGTCTCAAAATTACCCAAATCAATTTTAATATGTAAATAGTAATATATAAATAATTATAAAATAGAAAAACATATTTTTGGTATTTTTTGAAGAGTTTTTATATTTTTTAGATTTTGGAGCTTCTTAAAATTTTTCTATTTTCTTTTTCTATTTTTAGGTTTTTTTGTTTTCTAGACTCAATAAACATCAAGATATAAAATATATAATTTTTTTTTAATTTTTCAAAAAAAATTTCTATTTTTTTTGTTTTTTTGATATTTTATAAATAAGATAATAATAAATGTTCCTTTTTAAATTTTTAATAATGAGATAAATGCATAAAATTGCCAAATAAATAGATAACTTGAATCTACACGACAGGGGGAATCTACCCTAATTTTTGTGGAATTTTAGGAGCAAGCTATCTATATAAAATAAATAGAGAAAAGTCACACAATAATATGTCCTAGCAGGGGCATAGATGCAAATAAAATAAATGACAGGGACAACAGTGCAAATATGCCAACATATAAAAACATTTATTTAATATTTTAGAACCTTTCTGTAATATACAAAACCCGCCAAGGGTATAAGCGCAAAATTCACAACACATCATGTGGGACAACACATGACTCGGCTGGGAAGGACCTCTATGTAATATCCAATTAATACAAGGGGTTCTATACAAAAATCCCATTTATTTATAACATTACATTTATGTTACAGAACGGAATAATAAATACAAAAATGCAAGGGGCTAAAGGTGCAATTTACCCCTTAAGGCGCTGGATCGGACGGCTGATGTTCTTGACTTATCAACGTGGCGCCTCCACGTTTGTCGATGATGCATCACCAATGGACGTGTGAGATTAGATCGTGGGTCGCGATTTGACGGTCGATGAGGCTCCATCCAACGGCTAATCTTCAATCTGGGCCTCCCTCTTCATCCAACAACGGGGACGATGGAAGGAAGAACAGGGAAGAACACTCGCCGGGGCGAGTTTCTTCCGGTGATATCTCATGTCTCCGCCGGTCTTTGCCGCTCCTGAAGGTCTCTATAGCTTCCTGGGAGGATCCTCTAGCTGCTGGAGGTCTTGGATTGGCCTGAGGTACGCTGAAGCGCTGCCACGAGCTCGGGGAAGAAATGGGGCTCCAGGTACCTCCGCCGGCTTCGATTGTGTCTCCTGCCGCGTTTCAAGGCGCCCAACCTGCACAGGAAGCTCACACGGCTCAAGGTCTTCACCCTCGACCTGGGGTTTGAAGCTATTAGCACGGGGATGGTGATAGGCGAGGAAAATCCGGTGAAGGGTGGTGGAGGAGCCTCGATTCGCGGAACCAAGGAGGCTCCAGTTGATAGGAAGTGGCTGGGAGGTGGAGAAGGAGATGGGGAACGAAATGAAGGCATAGTGGTGGTCAGAAATAGGGTGGAACACGGTGAAAAGCTCGCCGAAGAGGAGCTCCGACGAACTATGAAATCGCTAAACTAATATGCAAAACATGAAACTAATTGCAGGAATGAAATGCTGGAAGTAAAAGGTACCTAAAAAAGCAAGAAAAGGGCTCTAATACCTGGTGGGAACCAGGGAGCGTGGCGATCGCTGGAGCGCTACCGTGGGTGCAGCTCCCACCTCCTCCGACTGATTCAAGGCACCAAGAGATCCCTCCTGTCACAAGGAAGCTCCTAGGACCGAATACGAGGAAGGGAGAAGGGTGGAATTGACCAAATTTGAGAATGGAGGAGGAGGTCTTTATTTGTAAACATTGGTGTGCACCCTTATTGACCAGGCGATGGTGAAAACTATACACTATATACAATGAGTACAAGGTATAGGCGTGTATGTACAAGGTGCCAGGAACATTTTGTGAAGGAAGCAAGTGCGATTGATGGACAGTGCACCCGAGAAAAATGGGAGAAGACGGAGTCTTTGACAGATTTGACGGGCTGGAGGCTGAATTATTTATGAACATAATAGGGAGCCCTTATTGACCGGTAAAAAATAAGAAATTAGAGCTACATAAAAGGAATACAAGCCATGAGCGTGTATGAGGGTTGTGTTGGGAGTATTTTCCGTGAAGGGACCGATGTCAGTGGAGCGATGGGTTGATCGAGAAAATTTGGAGAAAACGCGTGCTTGGACAGATTTGACGGGTTGCAGAGGCTGGAGAGTAAGTTGACCAGAGGTCAACGGAGGGAGTCCCTGCCATTGGTCCATGTAGGCTCACTACAGGACAAAACAACAGGGTAATTAAACAATAATTATTTAAAAATAATAAATGATATTATTGATTTTTGGGTACAAAATAAAAAATGTTTATTATTTTATGTAGTATTTTAATATGATATTTATTTATTTTTTGGCTTGATTTTTTAGTAGTTAATTTTTATGTGTGTATTTATAGGTATATTCATCTATGTTTTGTGCATTTCCATTTTTACTTTGTATATATTATTTTATTTTCTTATTTTATATATTTATAACTTATTTTTGTGATTATAAATATATTTTTATTTGATTTTTATGAGTTTATTTGCACATTTAATAAATACGTATATAAATTGTATAGGTATAGGTATAGGTATTTTGCCTATGTTTTGTATACTTCTTTTTATTTTAATGCATTTTAATGAGTATTTATTTTGTTTTGTATTTTTAATAAAATATATATGATATTGGCAATATTCTAAAAATATGAAAGAATAAAATAATTAAAGAATATAGTATCCTTTTATTTATATACATATAGGTGTTTCATCTATGTTTTTTTATATAACTTTATTTTATTTTTCATTTTCTTGTTAGTTTTATTGTGATTTTGATGTACACATATATTATAGATAACTTTTACAAAATTATAAAAATCTGAATTTGTAAAAGTAATAAGTAATGAATAGATTGAATATTTTAATCGGTATTATGTACAATAGGGGCCCAAAACCTATCTTTTGCACGGTAACTCCAAAAAATATAAAACCACCACCATTAAATAGCTCATGAAAAGTTATATACAATTAGTGATTTTGCTATGTTTTGAGTTTTTATTTGGAAGATATGGGTTTGTGAAGTTTGGTTTCTAGCTTTTTATTCTAGGTATAAAATGTACACTGTATATTATTTTTGTACAAACTCAATTTTGTATTTTTATTTACATTATTATCTACAACTTTTATGTACAAAATTTCTTTATTTGATGAATAAATAATTAGATACAAAATAGGTGTCAAAAATGCATAAATCAAGAATGAATAAATGAAATATTTATTGTATTATTGGCCCTTATCTCCCCCTACTTTATTCTTTGTCGACCAAGCCAATTCTTGATTTGGTCTCAGGGTTTGGATCATAAAATATTTTCAATATTTTATTCCTTTTTCTTTTCTTCTCTTTATTCTATAATTTTGGCATTAAAAACCTTATTTTGTATACAATAAATAATGAATGCTATTATAGACAAATTGATGCTATTTACATGCATTTGCTGGGGGTTTTTAAGGCCAAAATGATAGAATAAAGGTGATGAAATGGAGAATCATCAATACATAATTTATCAAAGGAATTATTCTTGAACTCCTTCAAGTATAGTGTGCTTTCTCAGTAGATACTTGGAGATAAGGACATGGTGATTGTTTTGTTCCACATATAGTGACTTGGATATTGAGATCACATCTCAAATCCAGATCTTGGGGACCATCCATAGATACTTGATTAAATCAAGACCGCAAATCTAATCTTCTCATTACATCTAAATCACATTCAGATCAATGTCCAACATTTGGACTAAGATCATATTACTTCTCTATGAGAGGAGTCACTAAAATCCAGACCTGTTTCATCACTCCCTCGGAATGAAAGCATCATGTTTATACAATCGTTTATGATCACATCACCCTCAGGTATTCCCAATATGTGTACATCCTGCATATTGGAAGACCCAGAATAAACCCGAAGTATAAGATCAATTTTACACTATCTACTTCGGAGTTTTATCATCAAGTTTTCTCATTTGACTATTGGGAGTTGGTATCGATCATATACTTTCCAAAAGCATATATCATACCCAGGTGTTGATCATATACTTTCCAAAAGTATATATCAAACCTACAAATTCAGTCAAGCTTCCAAAGCGAGAAGACCGTGTATGGAATTTGATTCTTCCCAATATCTCATGAGTGAGCTCATATCTTCCGGTTCAGTATGGAACCTATATGATCCGTTCGAGAGATCGTATTACTCTTGTGCCCTTATATGCATACCAGCATGCTGGTGTATAGACCATGGTTAGGTCATCAACCTATTGGTCTGCCAAATGTACACACTCAGACATATAGCAACACATCTGTCTCCGGTCAGAGGATGCGTGCCTATATCGTGATAGCATACGAAATAGGACTTTGTTTATCTCGATCTCGTTAAGTCAACTCTATGACCTAACTAATCGGACACCTCCGAATCTCTATTCCCATGCAGAGGACCTGCATCAAGAGGTCGGTCAGATATCAGCCAAATGAGAAAGGATTGCCATCTCCTAATCAAGCTAGAGATTATCTCTTAACAATCATTTGACGGTGCTTGATGAGTCCTTAATCTAACTCTTTAGATATTCATCCAAGCACCAGCCTCTATGATTCAATAATTGAATCAACAGTTGTATGATCATTAAGATGGCCATGGTACATAACCCTAATTGTACTAAGGGACCTATTATGCAAATTATTTATTCTTCATTTTAGATTAGGGAATGATATTTGCAATAACATTTATTGCATAATGGTTCGTCGTGGGCTCGCGTGTCCAACACTAGGACCCATATAATGTGACAAAATTGAGACAATAATTATCATTGTCATAATTATATTTCGACAACGATACTTTTGTGAATATGGTTCACAAATATTATTAATTAATTAATTTGAGTAATTATTCATAATAATTAATATTTATATGAATTTGATTCATATAATTATTCCAAGGTGTTTATGTTAATGTGATTTACATTAGAATTTAAATATAAATTTGATTTACATTTTCTTTGGGTTTATAAACAAGATTCATAAGTTTATGATGATTTTCTCATAATTTTCAATAATGATAATTATATTATAATGAAGATAATGTAATAAATAACAACCGCAACAAATAGGACAAGGGAGACATCCATGCTTGAAGAAGCATCGACGTCAATCCTAAGAGTCCTAATGAGATTTGACTCACCTAATTTCTATTTTTTGTTGCTTTATTTTGGATGGTAATTAAATGAGATACATCAAGTCTGATTTATTGAAGCACAAGGGTTTAATCCTGGCCTTTGATCTATCGTATGATGAAAAGTCATTCATCCACCTTTATTCTTCCATTTTATATTTAAATCCCTATTAGCACATGTAAATACATCTAACTCATAGAAATTAACATTCATTATTTGTCTATAAATATTGTACCAATATTGTATTTAAATCTAAAATAAAATAATAAAGAGAAGAAAAGGAAAATAAATGAAGTATCATAGACACTGAATGGCCTTAAACCTCGAGACCAAGTCAATATTGACTTGTTCAACAGGTAATAAATTAGGGAGAGATAAGAGTCAACACACTGCACATAAAATGCTAAATTTTCATTCTTGAAATTTGTTATTTTTACTTGGTTTTATTCTTTATTTTATACACCTCTAATAGTAAAGTTAAATACATGAAATTGTTACCTAAAAGTACATAGAATATATAAAAAATAATTGCACATAAAAATAACGCACTATGCAACTGGGACGCACAGATGAAAAAGCCATAAATCGAACTTCACAGATTAATATCATCTCCATACAAGATCAAAATTCATCAAACTCACTCCATTATATTAAAATTAAATTACCTATCTAATGAAGGTGGTTTCATTTAAAATGAAGTTAAGATGAAGAAGCCGATTTTCTAGGAACATATTGTACTATATATCTATATATTTTATTCATATAAATTATTCTTTATGTTTTTACTCTTATTATATCTTTAAATAATTGTAAATTTTATTTGAAATAAATAATATAACAAGGAGTTGGGGAGCATGCACCCTGGTGCATGTAATTTTGCATGCACTGGGGTTTATATATTCCCTATTTTTTATTTTTTTGAAAAATATCACCATGTATATTCATCCCTATATCCCTCCTATATGCCATTCGAATTTCGTCAGTAACAGAGACTCTTATGCCTTCCATCTAGAACGAATAATTTTAACGGTCTCAAAATTGTTGTAATCGACGTGTTCTAGATGGAGGGCATAGGAGTCTCTGTTTCTGACGAAATTCGAATGGCATAATGGAGGGGTATATAGATGAATATACATGGTATTATTTTTCGAAAAAGTAAAAAAACGTGGAAGATATAAGTCTCAGTGCATGTAAAATTACATGCACCTGGGTGCATGCTCCCCAACCCCATATAATAAACTATATAAGGATACTATACCTATAATATACACATATTTATTTAAATATACAAATAAAATTAGAAAATAAAATAAAAATATGTAAATGTGTATTTAAGTATATTATAAATACATACAATATGTATATATGAAAATAAAAATTTAAAATACAGAATAAAAATAAAATACTTAAAATATAAGTAAATATACCTATGTATATACTTGTTAAAATCAACACCTAATAAATAAGGTTGTACAAATAAATAAAAATCACTATAAATAGTAACTAAAATAAGAAATAATTTTACGTTTTGAGTTTTAATTAATAAAAATATTTAATAATCATTATTGAATTAAAAAGCTATTTAATTCCTATTTATCATGTAATGAACATACTGTTAGACATGTGAGCCCATGATGAGCCATTATGCAATAAATATTATTGCATATCATTCTTTGATCTGAAATAAAGAATAACTAATTTGCATAATAGAATCTTTGTACAATTAAAGTTATGTACCATGGTCATCTTAATGATCATGGAGGTATTGATTCAAATGGTGAATCATAGAGCCTGGTGCTTGGATGATATCTAAAGATTAGATTCAAGACTCATCAAGCATCGTCAAATGATTGTAAAGAAAGGATCTCCATCCTTAGAAGAAGACGGTAATTCTTCTCTAAAGGCCGATATCTAATTGACCTCTTGATTTAGGTCCTTTGCATAGGAATAGAGATTTGGAGGTGTTATAAATTAGATAAGTTACGTCAAAGAGTTGACTTAACGAGATCGAGATAACCAAGACCTATGTTGTATATTGTCATGATATAAGCACGCATCCTCTGATCGGAGACAGATGTGTTACATTTGAGTATGCACATTGGCAGAATGATATGTTGGTCATCTAATCAAGGTCTATACACCGGTGAGCTGGTATGCACACAAGGGTATATGAGTAATATGATATCTCAAAGGGATCATACATGTTCATTACTGAACCGAAAGACATGAACTCACTCATGATATATCGGGATCAAATTCCTTGTATAATCATCTCAATTTAGAGGCTTGATTGAATTTGTAGGGATGATATATGCTTTTTGGAAAGTATATAGTCGATACATAGATATGATATATGCTTTTGGAAAGTATATAATGGATACCAACTCCCAATGATCAAATGAGAAACTTAATGATAAAACCCTGAAGGAGACTGTTCAAATATGATGTAAAACTTCAGGTTTATTCTAGGTCTTCCAGTATGCAGAATGTATGGGTATTAGGAATACCCGAAGGTGATGTGATCGTAAACGATTGTATAACTGTGACACATCCATTCCTAAGGAGTGATGAAATAGGTTTGGATTTTAGTGATTTCTCTAAATAGAGAAATAATATGATCTTAGTCCAAATGTTGGACATTGATCCGAATACTATTCGAATGCAATGAGAAGATCAAATTTATGACTTTTATTTGATCAAACATCTTTAAGAGGTCTTTGAGATTTGGATTTAAGATATGACCTCAATGTCCAAGTCACTATACATGATATGTGTAATCGTGTTGTCCTTATCTCCAAGTATCAGCGGAAAAAAGCACATTGTTCTTGAAAGAGTTCAAGAATAATCAATTCTTGATAATGTATCTGAGCATTAGAAAATGAACAATTAAATATGATTTAATTATCATAAATAATGTGAATATGATCCATATTATTTGGACACATGAGAGTAGCCATCTAAGCTAATTAAATGTGATTTAATTATCAAAGATATGATTAATATGGATCATAATCCAAAATAACTATAAATATTATAAATGTGATTTTAATATGTTGGAGAGATTTAATTGTAAATAGGATTTACAAATTAAATATTGATGTGAATAGGATTCACATTGTGAAATAGAGATTTTTGTTTATAAATATAATTTACAAATTAAATGTTGATGTGGATTAGATTCACAATGAATAATTAATTGTAAATACAATTTATATTTTTATATTGAGTGGTTGAATTTGATTCATAATTGTCAATGGTTTGTTTGCAATTGTCAAAAATAATTTACAAATTATTTGGTGATATTTTGTTTAGAAATATTTCAATAAATAAAGATTTAATATAATAAGAATACATTAGATGGTGATCGGAGAGAGAGAGAGAGAGAGAAATTCTCTCTCCAATCTAAGGATGGACATCCATGCCTCGTAAAGGGGAATGGGGATATCTCCTTTTCCCTTACATGGAAGGTGGATTCCAAGTCCTCCTTTATTCATGGAAATTGATTGATTTAATTGAAATTAAATATGTTGAAGATTATTTAAACTTATTTATTTTTATTTAAATTAATTATTTGGTGTTGCAAATTGTTGCAACAAAATCTCAACCATTGATTTGAATTAGGAGTGCATCTCCACTATCCAATATGCTATAAAAAAGGGCTAGACCTAGCTCCTTCTTTTACACAATCAACTCATCAATTGAAGAGCAACAAAGCTCTCTCTCTCTCTCCCCATATTCTCATACATTCCCACTCTCTCTCTCAATATTGTGGTCGTACACATATTGACCTAGAGAGCCTCGCCATCGTCAGCATGTCATTGTGCTCCCAGATCGACTGCTCGTGGATCTCCACTATTTTTGGTGCTCCTTGCCCATGAAGATGACATCTGATTTCATGAGATGAAATCAGGAGATTCTTCATCAGGATCTTTGAGTTGGATTGTGAGAAGCACACGTCTCATCCACGCGCTTGCAAGTGCCTCTTTCGTGGGGTCGGACTTGAGACAGGAGGTCTCTTCGTTTAGAGAAATGACCACAAACACTCTTCAAGAGGTAATCCTTATACTAATTTGTTGTTTAATGAAATAATTTGAGAAGTGTTCTCGAATCATGTGGTTTCATCATTTTTTTTAAATGTCGCTGCCTGGTGCAACTTGTATGACTAGTTGCCCTAGGTCGTATTTGATGCGACCTTCATGCTTTCATGATGTACTAAGACCCAAATCCTAACCTTTAAGTGGTATCAGAGCCTTTGTCAAAGGTCTTGGATATAATCTAAATCCTAAGGGAATAAGTTTTTGCATATCGATTGTGTGGGGACTCGTGGTTTATGCATATGATGCGCATTTCGGATTATTTTTTGCTAAAATGAAAAGCTCATGCTTTATGCACTGTTTGAATGAATTTTTTGAATAATAAATATATTTAGAATATCTAAATATGCCCCCAAAATAGTAGTCAATTGTTGGCACCATAAGCTATGAATTAAAATTTGAAAAGTTCCTTCAGTGAAATTATTTTTGTATGTATTCAAAGATCTATAAGAAAATAATTTTTGTTACTATTTCCTATCATGAAATGTTAAAAAACATTTTAATTAATTAGAGAATTAAACCATAAAATCGCTCGAATTTATTTTGGGTGATTCTGACTCCGTTTGCTATAAATATTCCATATTTAGTGGAGATGGGTCGGATGATGATTGGATCGTAAAGATCTCTTTCTTAATGTGTTTATCATTCAATAAAAATCAAGGAAATTATGAATTTACCCTGATTACTTTTATGCTTAATATTTATAAAAATATTTGATTAAACATCAAATACCATTGAATGAGAGTTTCATGACAAAACCCTAATTTATCCTACAATAGTTGTAGGACAACCTTTACATGAAAAACCAAGAACATGTTTGATATACTTAGAAATTTAGGATCTCAAAAGTGTTTTAAGATGCACAAGATTTCTGAGTGATTACTATATATGTATCATGTCGGTCACCAAGATCATGTGATCGATAAAACCTCTTAATACAATTTGTACCAATTATGTTGTCTTGAATTGATTCGGTGATGGATCTAGGTTGTGGATATGCTAATGTGTTAGTTAATCGGTACCCTGCACCGCAGTGGAAGCGCTCCCTATTAGCATAATCTATCCGACCTAGCTTGATCCATTTCAAGGATGGTAGCATGAGAAGTCTCTATGTACTTTAGTTAACTAATTGGAATAATACATTTGTAAAATGTGAGGGTTTATGCTATATAGTAATATCAAGCAAACCCTAATTGTTTGTTGGTTGATTGATGGTATTGATAATTGATTTAATATGATTAAATGAATTAGATCTAATTTAAATAAACACTCTATTATGAATAGAGATGTAATTTCCTTGGAACAATTAATAATGTGAATATGATTCATAATAATTAATTAAAATTCGAATGAGATATAGAGGATCATATAAATGGCATCTAGGTCTCCCGTCAAGTCAAAGGGTTCCGTTGCCATGGATTGTATGTTGAAGACACCTATATAAAGTGATAGCTCCTACATACAAACGCACACGAATCAGGCTCTTTACTTTTCAAAAGAGTAAGGTCGTATGCGTGGTGACCCCAACATTGATCGCTCATATAATTGAGGTGGTATTGGATTCCACATAGAGTGTACTAATCTTGTTGATGGTTGATTGTTGAGCAGAGAAATCAGGGATTTAAAATATTGAAATTAATATGCAGTGCCCTTGCAACCTTAAAAACCCCTCAACAATAATTTTATTTAAATCTAAAGAAAAAATAAATAAAGAAAATGCAGCAAGAGAATTTTCTATTTAATTTACCTATATAACTAATGTCATCGAACTCAGGAAGGCTATAAAAATCCCAAGGGTTATTCAATGAAAGAATGAAGGAATCTCTATGCACAATATGCTCGGTTGTTGTATTTTTTACATTTTGTATATTTTTTCAATTTCAATTTTATATTTTTTTTATTTGATTTTTTTATTTTTATTTTTTTAAATGATTTTTAAAATTTGCAAACGATTTTTTATTTTTAAAATAATGAGATAATTAAAGAAAAATTAAAGCAACCACTCAACCAATATTTTCGTATTTTTCAATTATATCAGAGATAGCCAGAAAAATAAACTAAATCATTTTTAGGTTTTTGATAATTTTTAATATTTTTGTTACTTTTATATATTTTTTCACAATTTTCAAAGTATTTAAATAAATTAAAAACATGGAATAAAATAAACATAAAATAAAATGGATGTTTTTGAATTTTTGAAATAACAAATAAAGTCAAAAATAGATGAAATATATACAAAATTAAGTGGAATTTTTCATATTTTCTAAAGAGTGGTTTTATGATTTTTTTGAAATTTTTAATGTTTTTAAGAGTTATGTACTTTTTATGGTTTTTATGAAGAATTAATATGCAAAACTGCATAAAAATTAAAATAAATCAAAATAAACAAGCATGATTTTTTTGTAAATATTTTTATAATTTTTATTGATTTTTAATGCAAACAAGACATTTTTATGCTATTTTTAAATTTTTTATAGATAACAAAAATAATGAAAATGTGAAATGCAATTTAAGGATATAAGATGTATATAACGGAGCCTATATGAATTTTTACAGAATTTTTAAAGTGGTTTTGATATTTTTTAGTTTTTAATATGCAAAACAAATGCAGACTCACATGGACCTATTTGTAATTATTTAAACTTTGTACACTAAATAATAACACATAACAAAGTAGGGGCGAAATATGCAAAAATACCAATAAAACATGCAAGGCCATGCGTGCCTCATTGGATTGGACAAGAATGTAAATAAGATAGTTCCAGGGTCCAAATAATAACTCAACAATACACTATTTTCATTTCAATTTTCACAAACCCACGTGCCAAGCATGTGTTGTAGTTCAAACAGGACTGAAATGTAATTAAAATAAATATGAAGGATAAAAGTGCAAATGTTCAAATGATTACAAGACGACATGTGTCCTCACATAGACTTATTTGAAAATAGAATAAATGACAAGTGCTTGGGTGCATAATTACCCTTTATTGACGGGTCAAGATGGATGTCCGTGATGCTCTACAGTTGGGATCTGACAGTCGTGATTGATTTTGAAATTAAGGGCGTCGTTCAGATCTGAATTCTTGATCTACGGTGCAACTTTGGGGGTTTCTGAATGGCCATGATCTGAACTGGAGGAGGCGTTTTTGATCGGATGGTGGTGAGCAGCTCTGGAAAAAACGGGGATGAATGGCGACTCAAGCGAGCTTTGATCGAGAGGATCTCGAACGTCCTTCGCCCAAATCATCCTCTGATAGTCTCTATGGCTTCCTGCACCTATCCTCTAGCGATCAGCAGGAGCAATGGATGTCAGATTCGCCTCATCAACATTCTAGAGTTCTGCTTTGGGAGATGCCTCAGATGAATCTCCAGAAGTGGTTCCATGGTCGATTCTTCATGCTTGGACCCTGTGAATGCAAGTGTAACACCCCGCAAATTTCAACCTTTTATAAAGTCTTAAAATCTATTCAATATTATACTCAAAAGAAGAGTCTCGTCACAAGATTTCCAATGAGTCCAAAAACACGTAATTCCGAGTTCGGATGTGGGAGATATGCATGTTTTGGTGAAGAGGGGTCATGGATATTGATGGAATTTAATGATTACGAGATTTAATTAATTAACTATGGGTTTGGGCTATAAATCTAGGGATTTAATCCTAAACTATATGAAGACCCACACCCTTCATCTCCCCTCATTCTCATTCCTTACCAAACCCTAATCCTTCCTTTCCCCCTCCCCAAGTCATTCCCTTATCTCATCTTCCCTCTCCTTCTCCAAAGAACCAAAGGGAGAAAGGTGCAAGCTCCGTAGCTTCACGACAATAGGAAAAGGAGGAGCATCATCACAAGGGAAAAGCACCTCTCTCATTGGATTCGTGATCGAGTGAACAAGCACGCAGATCGTAGGTGTGCGCTAGCATAGGTAACGGATCTTCGACTCTCTCCTCTTTATTCCTTAGCATTTATTACGATTTTGGATATTATCTTTTGAGGGTGAATACTCGTTCCGATCCTAATCGCAAGATCTCCTCTTGCTTTTAATACCTCATAATTTATCTCATCAAGCATCTCATTGTCAAAGGTTTCTTTAGAACACATGGTTTTCCCATTTCTTGGGTTCGATTGGTTGCATAGGAAACAAAGAAAAGTAATAACTCGTCATGATTGAACGAGTCTTTCTATGCTTTTTAAACTTATTGAATACTGGGAGGGCATTTACATGCGAATGGGATGTCACCAATAAATATATGTTAGCCTAAATACCTAATAATGTTAATGATAAAGTCAATATCACCGTAAGGGCATATTGTTTGGATGGTGATTAGGATTCTTCATACTTGTTTCTTATATTCCGAACATATGGATGTGACGGGTTTAACCTTTTCTTTTGTTCAGTAAATGTTGGAGGATCGCGCGTAAGTATATGTTTTGAAATTTCTTCAGATGGGCACGTTTTCCTATTCATACTAGAGTAACATATTATGGGATGTTATTCTTTACATAAGATATGAACTTATATTTTTGTAAAATGCAACGTAGACTGTTAGCATCTTATCCATGGGTTGCATGTACATTATAGTATCTAATAATAGTAAATGGTATAACCCTTGTTTAAAGACAAAAACAAAAATAGTTGGCTTCCTAAATTTTTGGCGGAGCACGTCGTTCTTATGATAGAATGTGTGGGCAGTTATGGGAAAATAAGAGATAAAGTTTAAACTTTATATAGTATCCCTTATTATATTTTCATATCTAATTAAAACCTCAATTTACAACAAATATTTTACCCTCAAATAATATTATATGTGGATATGTGGGGACTTAAATTCTTGATTATATTTAATTATTACATCTATCTAATATCATAGCTTATTTAATAACACTTGATTTTTGTGGTGATTGGAGAGATGTACTGATCTTGAAGATTCATTGTGATCCTATGATCCTCTCATTATTTCTTTTCTTTAGATTAAGATTTGCTTCTTAAGATCCATATCCTATCGTGGCAACGGCTTTTCTACACATGCATCAATGCCTTATACGTAAGGTAGTGCCTCCCATCCTAAAGATGAGAGAAGTTAACAGAAGCCCAACTTAAGAGTTTCAAAAAGGCAAAGACATGGGTATCCGTAGGTAGGGACAAATCTCAGTGTATACTTTTAATTGGTTTAATACATGGATCAGATTTATTTTATCCTGTATAAGTTATGTTGTCTATGTATGTGATTGATAAAGTTCTAGAGAGGGGATTCATTGGACGGTGTGTTAAAGTAAACCTCGTAGTAACAAGATTTAGAGTCAACCAAATGCCTTGGGTATAATATCTGATACTGGTAGGTATACCTTGAAATACACGGTTGATGTACTCACATTTGATGATCTAAGGTTTTAGATATTAACGTTTTAGTTGCAAGACTTATGGAAACCATTGTCACGTCCAAGGTTAATCTCTTTCAAGTATCTATAAATACATATGCATTGAATGAATGGTAATTACTACAAGGTGGATGCACACCCTTGTGATCCAGCTGAGCTGACAGTGATTCATCCCCACTCGAGGGGCATCATAGAGTGGGTTGTGCTAGGTACTCTGGTGGAACTGAGGTGGATGCACGTGTGCATTGCATCATACGGATCCGTATTTGTTACACTTATTAGAGAGCGAGTGAGACTCCTCCGGCAGACTCGATTGACAGAGTTACAACTCATCGGGCATGTACGCCCCATCTCGAGTGTCAGAGTACTACCAACTAGACTTGTTGAAGGATCGTACGTGTGCACAGGTTTTAGGTTGCACTATGAATGGAGTGCTGCAGGCTTCATTTCTAGTGCAGGCTTTCTCCTTTGATGGGTGATTCGGGGATAAGTAAATGAAAGTATGGATTAAGATATGTCAAAGAATTGGTTTTGATTGCATACGTGATAAAGGCCTAGAATATAAGTTGCTTGTATATTGCTAGATGCTTTTAAAATGTTATCTTCTAAGCTTGTTCAGTTACTGTATTTGCATTTCCTAGCTATAATCTCTTAATTTATAATTTATTTTATTCTTACTGGGGTAGTTGACTCATAAGTTACATTCTTTGGAAATCCAACAGGAAGTGTAGAATAGGAGACTGAGGCTTGCATTTTCGGTGGTGCATATGCAGAACATTGTTGAGGTATAGGCTTAGTTCTGTAGTTGTTTTATTTTCCTCCATTCATCTATTTTTGATGTAATAAAGAGACTTTGATATTTTATGTTTATCCTTATGTGGACATCTGTTTATCAATGGAAATTTAAATTTCCCATTTGCCTTTTAGTTGTATGAATGGTATATCATGCACGTTGTTTATAACTGTTGTTGGTTAAATCTTGTGGATGGGTGTTGAGATGTGCTACCGCCGAGGCGGGGCTTTACATTTGGTATCAGAGCCCAGTAACCCCATCAACCATAGACAACTGTATGGTAGGATAATTACCATTATACACTACATAAGTAGTCCCCCGTAAAAAAGGGCTTTGTCCACTAAAATTTATACTTCTATTAGGGTTGACTAATGATCTCTACTTTAGGACCTAATTATACTTCCCCTTTTATTTCTCGACATGCAGATCATGCCGCCTCGCAGGGATCAAACTGCACAGTAGTTGGTTGTGATGATGGCGATGCTACAGGATGTGCAGCAGAGGCAGCTTATGCTCGAGGAACGATTATCGAGATTTGCATCCGAGAATGGGTCTGGAATGGGGGAGATGGTGATCCACCGCCACCTCCTCCTCCTCCTCATGCTCCGCCGCTGCCACCACTGCGATAGGACATCTTTTCAAAATATCGCAAAGAGAAGGTTCCATAGTTTTTGGGCAATACACGCCCAAATGTGGCAAAGAGATGGCTGAAGTATGTGGAAAAGGTATTTCGCACCATACATGTACCAGATGAGGAGAAGGTTACCCTTGCTACTTACTCCTTAGCGAGCTATGCTGAGGAATGGTGGAGTTCTATGGAGCCGCAGATTGCAATGCCAATTACTTGGAGAAATGTATTGAGGCATTCCGAGAGCATTTCTATCCCGAATACTGGCTAGAGAAGCACCACGTGGAGTTCACACTACTCGAGTAAGGGAATAGGATAGTGATTGCTTATCTGAATAGGTTCAAGGAGTTATTGAAGTATGTAGCTAGAACTGTGCCGACCGAGTCTAACAAAGCATTCAAGTTCTTTCAAGGTCTTTGTAAGGAAATTCGCGAGAGGCTAGTACCCCTTTGATTGGTTACAATGAAGGAAGTGGTTGATGTTGCATCATGAGTGGAGGAGGACTTGCATGAAGGTAGGTCAGTACAAACCATGCAAAGAGGACCAAGCTATTATGGGAGGACTACTCGAAATGATCGATCGACGGCACGGAGAGGACAACGTCTCCACCCCTACCGGCCTAGCATGTCTATCAGGTCCACACATAGAGGAGCTCCTACATTGGGGCAGGTACTTTCTGAGCCATCGCGAGAAGCACATCCAGTGGTGAACACCATGATGGATGCACGTGTTTGTTATCGATGCAACCAGGAGGGACACATCAGGTCCAACTGTCTGTTGGGAGCTTCACAGTTGTGAGGTATTGTACGAGGGGGCGTCCGCAACACCAGGGATGTGGTTCTACCTCTCGTGGTGGCGGGGGACATCCCAACCATACTCGGAGCATGACAAGTTCTAGTGGGCCATGAAGAGAAGGATAACTCAATGCCATCACTGATGGGCAAGCACATGCTTCGGGATCAGTAGTGCGAGGTATGGTTTCAGTAGGCGACTTTACAGCTCATGCTCTTTTTGACTCGGGTGCATCTCAAGCCTTCGTGTCATGGAGTTTTGTGGATACCTTAGGCCGAGAGCCTACCATAGTTTCAGACCCTTATCTTATTAAGGGACTTGGGGGTCAGGTGTTTGTTATCTGCCCAGTTTATATTGGAGGTCATATGCTCAAGGCGTACTTGCTGCTCATTCAGATGGAGGATTTTGATGTTATTCTCAGCATGGATTGGCTCGAGGATCACCATGCATGTTTAGACTGTTTCCAGAATAGATTATTTTCAGGATTCCTGAGCTACAAGAATTTGTATTTGATGGAAGCACCTCGTCGAGAGGTGTAACCTTCATATCAACGTTGCAAGCTCATCGCCTGCTATCTCAAGGGTGTGAAGGATTTATTGCTCATGTCATTGTAGACCAAACCCTTATGGAAGGAATTGAGGGTGTTGAAATAGTAAAGAATTTTCCAGATGTATTTCCCACAGATTTGCCTGGGCTTCCCCCACCTCGTGAGGTGGAGTATGAGATTTCTATCATTCCGGGAACTCAACCAATATCTATGGCACCATACAGGATGGCACCAGCTGAACTGAAGGAATTCAAGATGTAGTTACAAGAACTACTGGAGAAGGGTTTCATACTCCCTAGTACATCTCCATGAGGAGCACCTGTCCTTTTTATTAAGAAGAAGGATGGATCTATGCGCAAGTGCATAGATTACATGTAGTTGAATAAGGTAACGATCAAGAATCGTCACCCTTTACCGCGCATTGACGTTCTCTTTAATCAGCCACAAGGATCATCCATCTTCTCCAAGATTGATCTACGGTCTGTTTATCACCAGCTACGTATTCGGGATGTGGATATACCTAAGCCTGCATTCAGAATCAGATATGGTCACTATAAGTTCTTGGTGATGCCCTTTGGCTTGACAAATGCCCCAACAGCATTCATGGACATGATTAATCGGGTGTTTCAACCTTTCCTAGACAGTTTTGTTGTGGTTTTCATTGATGATGTACTTATCTACTCTCAAGATGAGAAGGAACATCAAACACACTTATCGACAGTGCTGAAGATCTTGCGGAGGCACAAACTATATGCGAAATTTAGTAAGTGTGAGTTCTGGCTTCAAGAAGTATCATTCTTAGGTCATGTTATCTCAGGGGCAGAAGTGTCAGTGGATCCTGCAAAAATCAAAGCAGTCCTTAGTTGGGAACGACCGAAGAATGTGTTTGAGATCCAAAGCTTTCTTGCCTTAGCCGGTTATTACAGACGGTTTGTGAAGGGATTTTCTCATATTGCTGATGAAAGGGAGTTTGCCAAGGTCGTGTCTTTCCACAAGGCGGATCGGCAGTCGCTGAGTTGACCTCAGACAGAATCCCTAATCAGTCAACAATTAACCCATAGTAAATATATGCAATGAATATCCAAAAATGTGGAGTTAAAATTTATTATAACTCTACATGCAAATGTGTATAGGTGTAAGTAAAGGTAGAGGTCGAACACTGGGAGGCGAATGGTTGTATGTGTTGTGTAGTCATTCAATTCCTTGTTCATGTCCAATTATTGTTTTTGTGGGTTTTTGGTTTTTATATTTTTTATATTATTTTTTTTATAATTTTTATTTTGTTTTTAGATTTTATATTTTTTTTATTTTCTTTTAATATTTTTTATTATATAATATATATTTATGTATATATAAAGAGGTATATATAAGAAGAGAGAGAGAAGTAGTACAATATATGGACATATATATATATATATATAAATGCTGAAAATGTATAGATATAATATATTTTTTTTAGCTTTTGATATTTTCTCATTTTTTTGTTATTTTCTGGAATATTTCTAATTTTTATTTATTTTTAATTTCAAAAATGTCCCTAATATAGGACTAATTAAATAGCCGAATATAATTTGGGTTTTCAAAATATAAAATAAACTCCAAAATTACCCAATATAATTTTAATGCATTGATAATAATATATAGATAATTATAAAAGAGAAAAATGTATTTTTGGTATTTTTTAAGGATTTTTTTGTTTTTTTGTTGGATTTTGGAGCTTTCTGATTTTTTTCTTTTTTATATTTTTAGGGTTTTTCAATTTCAGGACTCAATATAGATATACATATACCATATATATTTTTTTTGGGATTTTTCAAAAAAATTTATATTTTTTTAGTATTTTATAATTGAGACAGCACAAAATGGGCCTCTTTTTCGTTTTTAATAATAGGAAAAATGCAAATAAATGTGAAATAAAATATGGGCGTGCAAGAACATCACATGAAACATCTGCCCTAATTTTTCTGGATTTTCAGAAGCACCATAGGTATTTTTAATAAATAGATAAAAGACACCAAAATAATACAACCTGGCAGGGGCATTTTTGCAAATAAAATAAGTACCAGGGGCATGGGTGCAAAAATACCTACAGAAATAAACATTTATTTAAACTTTTGGGGCTATTTTACAATTTACCAAAACCTGCTAGGGTTCGAGTGCAATTTTCACGCGCCTCATGTGGGACTGCACGTGAGGCGCGGAAGGACCTGTTTGTAATTCTCAGAAACTCAGGGGCCCTTTAGCAAAAATTACATTTTATTTACAACGTGCTATTTATTTTACAGTATTAAAAATTAAATACAAAAAGTGTGGGGGTTGTATATGCAATTTACCCCAACCGGCGCTTCATCCGACGGCTGATCTTCGTCCACTAATCCACGTGGCGCCTCCACGTGGGCCGATGACGGTTCGCGATCCACGGCTAGGATTAGATCTCCAAAGGGATCTGACGATTTGAGCGCGGGCGGATCGGATGGCTGTGATTCAACCTGGGCCTTCGTCTTCATCCAACGGCGGGGAGCTGGCGTGGAAGAACAGGGAAGAAAGCTCGCCGGGGCGAGCTTCTTCTGCCTGGATCTCGCTCCTCCGCCGGTCTTCGCCGCACCTGAAGGTCCCAGAAGCTTCCTGGAGGGTTGCTCTATCTTCTGTAGGTTTTGGATCGGGCGGAGGCACGCTGGAGCGCCGCCACGAGCTCGGAGAAGGATCAGGGCTCCAGGTACCTCCGCCAGCTTGGATTTCATCTCCTGGCGCTTCTTGGTGCACTAGACCTGCACAGGAAGAAAGCGCGGCTCGAGGGCTTCACCCTCGACCTGAGATTGAAGTTGTTAGCACTCAAATGGGGTGAGGTGGTGAAGCCTCCGGCGAGCGACGGAGTTGAGACTTCGATTCGCAGATCTGGAGCAGATCTGGTTGGACAGGGTGGCTGGGAGGTGGAGAACATGGTGAGGAACGAAATGGCGGTGGAATGGTGGTTGAAAAACCATCGGAAACATGGTGCCGAAGTCGCCGGAGCTGAGCTCCGGCGAACTTCGATTTACCTAATCTACGCTACCTTAATCATCTAAATGCGAAATAAAAGACAGAAATAAAATGCTGACATGAAAAGCTACCTAAAAATCATAAATGCGCAGTCTCGACTTGGCCGGGGGCAAGGAGTAGGACGGCTACCGGAGCGCCGTCGTGGGTGCAACCACCACCATCTCCAGCCGATTCAAGGTGCCGGTGGCATCCTCCTGTCACGAGGAGCACACCTGGGACTGAATGCAAGGAAGAAAATGGGGCGAGGCTGACCAAACTTAGAGATATGGTGGTGGTTCTTTATTTATAACCAAAGTAGCACCCTTATTTGACCGGGTGGTAGCGGCGCATAGGCGATATGTACAAGGGCTCCAAGATCTCGACGAGAATCACGGATGATCAGAGGATATTTTTCATGAAGAGACTGTTGTTGATGGAGCGACCAATCGAACGGGAAAAATGGAGGAAATCGGGGGAAGCGACAGTTCTGACGGACGTCAGAGGCGCAGGGGGGAGTTGACCGGAGGTCAACACTCCCTGGCCCCTGATTGGTCCACATCGACCAGATCTTGACTTAATTATTACACATAGTAAATGAATTAATTAGTTTTTGCTTATAAAATAAAAAATGTTTATAAATTAATGTAGTATTTATTTATGATTTTTATTTATTTTTTTGAAGTATTTTATAACGTTTTTATTAAAATAATGTATTTATAAGTATATTTATATATATATATTTATTTTGTTTATTTTATTTTATTATTTTTTTTCTTATTTTATAAATTGATAACTTATTTTTGTGAGAATAAATATATTTTTATTTGATTTTTAGGAGTTTACTTACATTTTTAAATAAACATGTATATGTATATGTAGGTATACTTATAAGTATTTTACCTATATATTATATACCTTTTATTTATTGAATGAATTATATTTGTTTTTATTTTGGATTTGTATTTTTAATAAGTTATATATAATATATACATTACCAAAAAATATAGATGAATAAAGAATAAAATCTCTTTTTATTTATATACATATAGGTAGCATAGGTATTTTGTCTATGAATTTTATAGACTTATTTTATTTTACAAATTCCTTTTTGGTTTTCTTGTAATTTCCATATGTATATGTATTATATACATTATTTACAAGATTCTAAAAATATGAATTTGTAAAAATAATAAATATTGAATAAAATGAATATTTTAATCAGTACTATATACAAGGAGGGTCAAAAACCTAACTTCTACAGATAAACTTCAAAAATTATGAAACCAATTTTATTAAAAAGTTCTTGGAAAGTTATATACAATTAAAGGTGAGTTTGGGTGATTTGGAGTTTTTAATTTGCAAGATAAGGGTCTGTGAAGTTGAGATTTTGGCTTTTTATTCTGGGTATAAAATGTATACTGTGTATTATTTTTACACAAAACTCAGTTTTGTATTTTTATTTACATTATTATCTACAACTTTCATGTACAAAGTTTCTTTATTTGATGAATAATTAATTATGTAAAAAATAGGTGCCAAAAATGCATAAATGAATGAATAAATAAATGAGGTATTTAGTATAATGGCCCTTATCTCCCCTACTTTATTCCTTGTCGACCAATTCCATGTTGGCCTTGGTCTCGGGGTTCGGGTCATAAAATATTTGCAATATTTTATTCCTTTTTCTTTTCTTCTCTTTATTCTATAATTTTGGCATTAAAAACCTTATTCTATATACATTTAATACAATAAATAATGAATGCTATTATGAACAAATTGATGCTATTTACATGCATTTGCTGGGGTTTTTAAGGCCAAAATGATAGAATAAAGGTGATGAAATGGAGATTCATCACCCCCTATACTTGCCTTTGCTAGTCCCTAGCAAATACTTATGCAATAAGTTCAAAAAGAATAAAGAATAAGAAGAAAAGAAAAAGCAAAAATGAAGAATTCAAAGAATAAATTGAATTGATCATGACTATTAAACTTATCTATACAAAATCAAAGTTGGAGCTCAGGTTAGACCTTGGTGTGAAAATGTGTGCGGAACCTAATCAGGAACCAAATTTAAAACACAACAGTCTTCAAGAGTCACAGAACTTGGTTCAAATCACCTCAATAGCCAGGTCAGAGCTAGCCTATATCATACGCAAACCCTTCTGACTATGAAGTTGACTTGTACGTGTAAGTGATAGTGGCTCTCCCCAACTGAAATGACAAAGAGACTAGCTTCTCCAGAATGACAACCCAATGATTCCCTAATCCAACAACTCTTTCCTCGAGGAGCGGGGTATTCCCTTCTAAGTTCAAGTGGCATCCAACTCAAGAGGAGGAGGTAGAGAAAAGAATGGACGGTAGCCAGTGTAGCTACCTATCCTGGGATGCAAGACCAGTATAGTCGAGTCATCCAGCTGCATGCTCACATGGTATAACTTTGATGCTCAAGCTTGCTTATTTTCTATACAACATATATACATACTCCGTCAGGCACTTTAATTTTTTATTTTACAAGCCTGTCCACTTTTTTTGGAGATTTTTTTTCAACATACTATATACAGCAGCATTTACATAAGGAGTTTTTCCTCTTGAGCCAGAAGACTATCCCTCTTTTGAAGCATTATTGCAACCCACACTCTCCTGTCGTTAGACCTCATGGCTACTGGACCAGGTTGGGGTGCACTTCCCTCCCTAGACGAGGACGAATGTTTCCACCCGTGTGCGTCTCAGACTGGCAAATCCAACCCCCTCACCACTCCAACTGAGTTGAGCCAAGTGAAGGGTGCAAGTGTCCAAGTTAGGTCACGGCCGACAAGAGTCATATGTGTGTTTCGAAAAGTTCTAGTTAGTCCACTGAGGTGACCTGAACCTAGCCCTGATTTCTCAAATAATTAAGTCTGAATAGACCTGAAGTGCCCTAAACCTAGTTCCCATAAGGTTCCAGTGCAATTAGGTGCGGTAAGGTCCAACCAAGCTCCAATCTTCGACTTTATTGAACTAGTTTCATCATCAATACTCAATCAAAGAATATGAATGCTATGCAAATGCTAAATATGCAAAGGATAATGCAATTTTTCAAAGAATTTTGAAAACAAAGAGAGAAAAATTCTACACAAAGATTTTTTTGCAAATAATTTTGGCACTCAAAGTATAAATATATACAACTATTTACACGGGCGTGCCGCTTTATTTTTCAAGAATTAAGAATTTACAATTTAGTTTTTTTTATTTATAGGTATATATGTACACTTATTAAAGAATTTTGTTTATTAATAATTTTTTATTATTTATTATTTATATATTTTTTTATTATTTTTTATTTATTAGATGTATCTATTCCTCAAACTTATATGACACAAATTTTTCAAACAATTTTTGAAAACTATAGTCCAAAATAATTTTTACAAACATTTTTACAAACATGTACACACATTAGAAAATCATTTTGCAAAGTTTTTTCAAAACAGTATATATCGATTTTCAAAATATTTTTGCAACCATTTTTCAAACCATTTGCAAATCATTTTTCAAACATTTTATTTCACACCAAGAAAATAAATTTTTACAAACCACACATTTTTACAAAGGTTGAAAACATGTAACAAAAGTTTTGAAAATAGTTTTCAATAAATGTTCACAAAGATTTTCAAACTATTTTTCAAACATTTTGCAAAAAATATTTTCATCTGATTTATTAATCAGTAAATACAAAAAGAATTTGAGGAATAATCACATCCCTTTATTAAGGGTTTTTAACGAATTTAAAGAATTATTAGCCATATTATTAAGAGAATACAAAAGTACGAGTTATGGCTAAAGTATATACATAGTATATACGACCCCCCTATACTTAGCTTGAGCTATGTCCTCATAGATCGGAAAAGAGAAAGAGAAGACATAACTCATACTGAGTATAGACAAGTCTAAAGAATATACGAATAAGAAATAAAGAAAATAGAAGTTGATTGTCCCCCCTATACTTAGGATCAAGTAATCCTAAGTATAGCAGACTGTACACAAATCAGGTAGGGTCAAGGGTGGTAATAAACAGATGAATAAATCAGGGGTGCACCCCCCCCATACTTAGGACAAAGTACGTCCTAAGTACAGGATACTGACAAAAAGGGGAGACACCTTTTATTAGATACAGAAATATGAAAAGGAAAGGAAAAGAAGAAAAGAAGAAAAGATAGATATATACAGATAGATGAAAAGATCGTGGAGAATATACGCATCACTCCCCCTATACTTAGGATCAAATAATCCTAAGTACAGGCAACAATGGGAGTGACAAAACTGAACAATGAAAGAACAACTCGGTGTGTACCCCCCTATACTTAGGACAAGGTACGTCCGAAGTATAGACACAAAGATATGGCGATAGATCTGGGGCACACATAACATGTGGGAGAAAGAATGAACAAGGCACACATATATACAAGGGGTGAAAAACTGGTGGAGTACAGGACGGTATCTGACAAGTGAATATCGTACTCTCGTCGTCGTCTCCCTGTGAGAACGATGACGCAGTCAGAAGGTGAAAAGACACTCGGATATACAATCAGGTGGGTGTCAGCTACCGGAGCAAAATAGATCGAAAGGACAGATATCGGGTCCGGTAGCATGAAGCAGTCAATCGGCTCATAAGGTCGGCATGATCGAACAACGCCGACACAGTAAGACCGGGAGGAAGATGGAATAATACAGAGTCTTCCGGTCAATCAGAGTCTCAGAAAGATATGGAAGATAGAGAATAGGAGACACCATGGTATCCGATGATCGTGAGGTAGGAAAATCATAAGTACACACCGAATACCGCAGGACATGGCTCAACCCTGCGAGGGTCGTCAAGGTGAGCAAGCTCAAAGGAGCTAGGGATCATACCAATCAGAAGACTCGTCCAGTGATCCGCAGATCGGATACACCATCAGAGAGGAGACCAAGTAGAAAGCTCAGAAGACTCGGCTTCATGCTCCAACAGATAGGAGACACCAGAAGTGAAACCGAGAACTTACAAGGTGATGTACCCTCCCGCAGATAACCCTCGGGGAATGGTACATACTAGTCAATGAATAATCAGAAAAAGACTCGACCTTACGAGGGTCATCAAGGCGAGCGAACGCAAAGGCGTCAGTGATCCATCAGACGGATCATCAGGAACGGTCTCGGTAGGCAACATATCGGCTACCAACAGACGAGACCAGGAAGTCTAAAGAATGTGGCAGCGTCCCGCAGACAACCCTCGAGGAACATGCTGCCAGCTAGGCATGAAAATAGCAGATATCGGGAGCTCAACCTTGCGAGGACCGTCAAGACGAGCAAACTCACAGGAGTGAAATCAGATGGGTCCCATGATCCACAGATCGGATAGGCAACTCATGATGGGACCAAAAATCATGTATATCAGACGACTCGATTACGTGCTCCGCAGATCGGAGACATGGTCAGTAATGGGAACTGAGCGTAAAGAGAGTGTCACAATCTCTCGTAGATAGTCCTCGGAGAGTACTGCGATCTAGGCAAGGAATATCCAGAGTGTGTCTCTACCTTACGAGGGTCATCAAGGAGAGAAAAAGGCTCGAAGGAGCCGGATCCATCAGACGGACCCACAGAGTGGTCTCAGTAGTCGACAATTCGGCTACCAGCAGAAGAGACCAATCAGATCGGAAATATGTCGTAGTCTCCCGCAGATAACCCTCGGGGAGCTACGAGCTAGTCAAGGAATAATCAGAAAATTGGGTGTTCCATACAAGGCGGGAACACCATCAACCTGGTGGTCCGAAGAGAATACTCTCCCCGAACCAGAGAAGATGGTACGGAGGATACGAAGAAAGTGCTGAAGAAGAGAGAAACAAAGGACTTGGCGAAGAATGATTGAGCTCAAGCGCCAATATCACAACTCGATGCACATGAAGAGGTATATGTATAAGAGAGATAGAGAGACTCAAAGATGAAAAATGCATGACTCATACGGATGGGACTGACTACTCTAATAATGAAGGAAAAGCATGATGGACTCCCAGTCACAATCAAGACACAAGGCATACCCCCAGTTCACCTACTCAACACAGTGGAGACCGTCAGGTGACGGTCAGTTATCTTTTCGATTTTAGAGTTAAGTGAGAATCACAAAAAATTGTACAGGCACTTAGGAGGCTTGGATGGGATTTGGGCTCTACTCCTTAGTGTGTACGTGAGCAATTTAAAATTCATACAATGAGGGGGTTCCTTTCTCCAAGACAAGGAAGTCCATTATGTTTTACTTTTAGGTCCAATCAAGTTAGCAGTCCCGATTTTATTTAGGTTATCACTTTTTTTGGGTATTTCCAATGCACGTGCCTATTGAGGTTCCAATTTCCATTAAGCATCCTAGGTTGGCAAAATCAGAGGGAGAAGATCGGAAAAGCCATGCAAGTCGGAAATCGATGATGCATGCTAAGTAAGAAGACTTACAGTGCCTCCCAGCTCTCTCCATGCAGGATGCATAACAGAATTTGAAACCTATGCTATATGCAAATGCAAGCCGAAGAAATCGCCCTAGGTACAGAAATTGCTATTATCGTGAAGCACCACAAGTCGCTCATTCATCTTTAGCCTCAAAAAGTCCGATCTTGGCTCATCCCTCCTCTGCTCAACACACTTTAGTTTAGGAGAAAGCGCTTTGCGGGGCTCGCTGTGGCACGAAGGCTAAGAGATAAATGAACGGTTGTTTAGAGTTTGATCTAGGTCCAAAGCAAACTATAGGTACATGCAAATATATATTAGGGTGTTTGGACCTAACTCTACGAGCAAGCAACTCCTAGGCTAAGGCTCATTCACACAAAATAATAAAAATAAAATAAAATAAAGAAAAGGAAAAGCGTCAAAATCATCGAGGCCCCCAAGGGAACAATCCCTCGGGCACTGGACCTTGGGAGTTGAAGTGTACCTGTGAGAGTCCTGTATTATTACAAAATTCCAGTGTCACTCTCTCACATAAATATACATAATGAAATAAAATAAAATGCATAAAAATAAAGACTGTCTTCAAAAATTCTCTTTCTTCTGTCCTGGATGCCCTCTCCTGTTGGCTGGCACAGAGGAGCCAACTCCGCCTTGCTTGGGTGCACAGGACCCGAGGAGATCCTCCTTCGCTTGGTGGTCCCTCGCATCAAAGACAAAGAAAAGAGATGGTCAGAGGAGTCAATCAAATCATGTCAAATAGAAATAAAAACCAAACAAATAAATGAGCGTATGATGGACATGAGCAAAGAATTGAATAAATGAACAATCAATCACACCAAATTCATACAAAATCCGTTGCCTCCCCGGCAACGACGCCATTTGATGAAAGGGAGTTTGCCAAGGTTGTGTCTTTCCACAAGGCGGATCGACAGTCGCTGAGTTGACCTCAGACAGAATCTCTAATCAGTCAACAATTAACCCACAGTAAATATATGCAATGAATATCCAAAAATGTGGAGTTAAAATTTATTACAACTCTATATGCAAATGTGTATAGGTGTAAGTACAGGTAGAGGTCGAACACTGGGAGGCGAATGGTTGTATGTGTTGTGTAGTCATTCAATTCCTTGTTCATGTCCAATTATTGTTTTTGTGGGTTTTTGGTTTTTATATTTTTTATATTATTTTTTTTATAATTTTTATTTTGTTTTTAGATTTTATATTTTTTTATTTTCTTTTAATATTTTTTTATTATATAATATATATATTTATGTATATATAAAGAGGTATATATAAGAAGAGAGAGAGAAGTAGTACAATATATGGACATATATATAAATGCTGAAAATATATAGATATAATATATATTTTTTTAGCTTTTGATATTTTTCTCTTTTTTTGTTATTTTCTTGAATATTTCTAATTTTTATTTATTTTTAATTTAAAAAATTTCCCTAATATAGGACTAATTAAATAGCCGAATATAATTTGGGTTTTCAAAATATAAAATAAACTCCAAAATTACCCAAATTAATTTTAACGCATTGATAATAATATATAGATAATTATAAAAGAGAAAAATGTATTTTTGGTATTTTTTAAGGATTTTTCTATTTTTTTGTTGAATTTTGGAGCTTTCTGATTTTTTTATTTTTCTTTTTTATATTTTTAGGGTTTTTCAATTTCTGGACTCAATAGAGATATAAATCTACCATATATATTTTTTTTGGGATTTTTCAAAAACATTTTATATTTTTTTAGTATTTTATAATTGAGACTAACAAAATGGGCCTCTTTTTCATTTTTAATAATTAGGAAAAATGTAAATAAATGTGAAATAAAATATGGGCGTGCAAGAACATCACATGAAACATCTGCCCTAATTTTTCTGGATTTTCAGAAGCACCATAGGTATTTTTAATAAATAGATAAAAGATACCAAAATAATACAGCCTGGCAGGGGCATTTTTGCAAATAAAATAAGTACCAGGGGCATGGGTGCAAAAATACCTATAGAAATAAACATTTATTTAAACTTTTTGGGCTATTTTACAATTTACCAAAACCCGCTAGGGTTCGAGTGCAATTTTCACGCGCCTCACGTGGGACTGCACGTGAGGCGCGGAAGGACCTGTTTGTAATTCTCAGAAACTCAGGGGCCCTTTAGCAAAAATACATTTTATTTACAACGTGCTATTTATTTTACAGTATTAAAAATTAAATACAAAAAGTGTGGGGGTTGTATATGCAATTTACCCCAACCGGCGCTTCATCCGACGGCTGATCTTCGTCCACTAATCCATGTGGCGCCTCCACGTGGGCCGATGACGGTTCACGATCCACGGCTAGGATTAGATCTCCAAAGGGATCTGACGGTCTGAGCACGGGGGGATCGGACGGTTGTGATTCAACCTGGGCCTTTGTCTTCATCCAACGGCGGGGAGCTGGCATGGAAGAACAGGGAAGAAAGCTCGTCGGGGCGAGCTTCTTCCGCCTGGATCTCGCTCCTCCGCCGGTCTTCGCCGCACCTGAAGGTCCCAGAAGCTTCCTGGAGGGTTGCTCTATCTTTTGGAGGTTTTGGATCGGGCGGAGGCACGCTGGAGCGCCGCCACAAGCTCGGAGAAGGATCGGGGCTCCAGGTACCTCCGCCAGCTTGGATTTCGTCTCCTGGTGCTTCTTGGCGCACTAGACCTGCACAGGAAGAAAGCACGGCTTGAGGGCTTCACCCTCGACCTGAGATTGAAGCTGTTAGCACTCAAATGGGGTGAGGTGGCGAACCCTCCGGCGAGCAGCGGAGTTGATACTTCGATTCGCAGATCTGGAGCAGATCTGGTTGGACAGGGTGGCTGGGAGGTGGAGAACACGGTGAGGAACGAAATGGCGGTGGAATGGTGGTCGAAAAACCATCTAAAACATGGTGGCGAAGTCACCGGAGCTGAGCTCCGGCGAACTTCGATTTACCTAATCTATGCTACCTTAATCATCTAAATACGAAATAAAAGACAGAAATAAAATGCTGACATGAAAAGCTACCTAAAAATCATAAATGCGCAGTCTCGACTTGGCCGGGGGGCCAAGGAGCAGGACGGCTGCCGGAGCGCCGCCGTGGGTGCAACCACCACCATCTCCAGCCGATTCAAGGTGCCGGCGGCATCCTCCTGTCACGAGGAGCACACCTGGGACTGAATGCAAGGAAGAAAATGCGGCGAGGCTGACCAAACTTGGAGATATGGTGGTGGTTCTTTATTTATAACCAAAGTAGCGCCCTTATTTGACCGAGCTCTAGCGGCGCATCGGCGATATGTACAAGGTCTCCAAGATTTCGACGAGAATCACGGATGATCAGAGGATGTTTTTCATGAAGAGACTGTTGTTGATGGAGCGACCAATCGAACGGGAAAAATGGAGGAAATCGGGGGAAGCGATAGTTCTGACGGACGCCAGAGGCGCAGGGGGGAGTTGACCGGAGGTCAACACTCCCTGGCCCCTGATTGGTCCACATCGACCAGATCTTGACTTAATTATTACACGTATTAAATGAATTAATTAGTTTTTGCTTATAAAATAAAAAATGTTTATAAATTAATGTAGTATTTATTTATGATTTTTATTTATTTTTTTTGAAGTATTTTGTCACGGTTTTATTAAAATAATGAATTTATAAGTATATTTATATATATTTATTTTTATTTTGTTTATTTTATTTTATTATTTTTTTTCTTATTTTATAAATTGATAACTTATTTTTTTGAGTATAAATATATTTTTATTTAATTTTTAGGAGTTTACTTACATTTTTAAATAAATATGTATATGTATATGTAGGTATACTTATAGGTATTTTACCTATATATTATATACCTTTTATTTATTGAATGAATTTTATTTGTTTTTATTTGTGATTTGTATTTTTAATAAGTTATATATAATATATACATTACCATAAAAATATAGATGAATAAAGAATAAAATCTCTTTTTATTTATATACATATAGGTAGCATAGGTATTTTGTCTATGAATTTTATAGACTTATTTTATTTTACAAATTCTTTTTTGGTTTTCTTGTAATTTCCATATGTACATGTATTATATACATTATTTACAAGATTCTAAAAATATGAATTTGTAAAAATAATAAATATTGAATAAAATGAATATTTTAATCAGTACTATATACAAGGAGGGTCAAAACCTAACTTCTACAGATGAACTCCAAAAATTATGAAACCAATTTTATTAAAAAGTTCTTAGAATGCTATATACAATTAAAGTAAGTTTGGGTGATTTGGAGTTTTTATTTGCAAGATAAGGGTCTGTGAAGTTGAGATTTTGGCTTTTTATTCTGGGTATAAAATGTATATTGTGTATTATTTTTACACAAACTCAGTTTTGTATTTTTATTTACATTATTATCTACAACTTTCATGTACAAAGTTTCTTTATTTGATGAATAATTAATTATGTACAAAATAGGTGCCAAAAATGCATAAATGAATGAATAAATAAATGAGGTATTTATTGTATAATGGCCCTTATCTCCCCCTAGTTTATTCCTTGTCGACCAATTCCATGCTGGCCTTGGTCTCAGGGTTCGGGTCATAAAATATTTGCAATATTTTATTCCTTTTTCTTTTCTTCTCTTTATTCTATAATTTTGGCATTAAAAAACTTATTCTATGTACATTTAATACAATAAATAATGAATGCTATTATGAACAAATTGATGCTATTTACATGCATTTGCTGGGGTTTTTTAAGGCCAAAATGATGGAATAAAGGTGATGAAATGGAGATTCATCAATTGCCCTTCCCCTCACCCAACTGACCAAGAAGGAGATGCCATATGCTTGGTCAGAAGAGTGTGAGAATAGATTCCATACACTAAAGAAGAGGCTTACTACAGCTCCCATCTTGACAAGTCCATCGGGCATGGACATATTCGGATTACACGGATGCATCAAAGGAGGGACTAGGTGCAGTTTTGATGCAACATGGTAAGGTTTGTTGCATATGGATCTCGACAGTTGAAGCGACGTAAGAAAAATTATCCAACTCATGATATGGAACTTGCAACAGTTTCTTTGCTCTTAAAATGCAGAGATATTATCTTTATGGTGTTGCTTTCGAAATCTTCACAGATCATAAGAGCCTCAAGCATCTTTTTGATCAGAAGGAGCTTAATATGAGGCAAAGGAGATGGATGGAGCTTTTAAAGGATTGTGAGCGTACCATCTCTTACCATCCTGGTAAGGCAAATGTGGTTGCTGATGCACTCAGTCGTAGACCCCACTCAAATGAATCGCATCCTTAGCTTAAAGCATGGGATCTTCTTGCAGCTTTCAGTGATTGGCATCCATTTCAGAGTAGTCGAGAGATAGTCATAGTTCTATCCGCTTCACGTCCAGAGTTAGTTGAGCGAATCATCCAAGGGCAACATGCAGAGAATCAAGGAGAAGGCTCTTGGAGGAACCTTAGTTGGCTTTTCTTATCAAGATGGTGTGATACAAAATGTGAATCGATTGTGTGTCCCAGCAGATGTACAATTGAGGGAAGAGATCATATGGGAGGCACATAGTTCACGTTTGTCAATACATCCTAGTGGCACTAAGATGTATAAAGATTTGAAAAAGAATTTTTGGTGGAAGCAAATGAGAAGAGATGTGGTCAAGTTTGTGGCAAAATGCTTGACGTGTCAACAAATTAAGGCTGAGCATAAGAGGCCACCTGGACTTTTGCAATCCCTTCCTATTCTCGAGTGGAAGTGGGAGGGTATATCTATGGACTTTGTGATGGGACTTCCTAATACCACTAGTAATCATGATGCCATGTGGGTCGTGGTTGATAGGCTTACTAAGTCAGCACATTTCACACCTGTGAGTATGGCATGCACTCCCTTACAGCTTGTAGTGATCTTTATTAAGGAGATTGTCAGACTTCATAGGTTACTGAAGTAGATTGTATCAGATCGTGATCCAAGGTTCACCTCTCATTATTTGGAGAGAATTCATGAGTTCTTTAGAAGTGCAACTATGCCTCAGTTCTGCTTACCATCCACAGACCGACGGACAATCCGAAGGACGATTCAGATACTGTAGGATCTTCTTCGAGCATGCGTGCTGGAGTGGAAAGGGTCGTGGAAGGACCATTTGCCATTAACAGAGTTTACATATAATAACAGTTACCATGCCAGCATAGGCATGACCCCTTTTGAAGCATTGTATGGAGGTAGTGTTCTACACCTCTGAGTTGGCAGGAGCTTGGACATAACCTTTTACATAAGGTAGAGTACTTGGAGGAGATTGCTAAGGCAGTCAAGATAGCTCGGGAGAAATTGCTTACTACACAAAGTAGGAAAAAGAGCTATAATGCCAGACGATGCACTGATCTTAACTTTGAGGTTGGAGATTTTGTCTTCTTGAGAGGTTCACCCATGAAGGGAGTTCAACGGTTTGGAGTGAAGGGGAAGTTAGCATCATGGTTTGTCAGACTGTTCGAGATTCTTGAGAGGATTGGTAGAGTTGCATACATGTTGTACTTCCTCCTCACCTTGCTGGTGTGCATGACGTCTTTCATATCTCCAACTTGAGAAAGTACATGCATGATCCATTGCATGTGATTAATTATGATGATCTTCATGTGGATACTGATTTGAGTTATCCGGAGGAACCAGTTCGGGTCATCGATCGCTTAGTGAAGAAGTTGAGATATAAGGAGATACCTTTGGTGAAGGTCCTTTGGCAATGACACAACTCCGAGGAGGCCACCTGAGAACCCAAGGGAATATGCAGCATGACTATCCACACATTTTTGAAGGTAATCTAGAATATATACTTTCATCTTTTTAAGGTTGTTATCTTTTGCTCGATAGGATCCAACCTTTTTAAGGTTGTTATGTTACACCTTTTGCATTCTAATTCTCGGGGATGAGACTGATTTTAAGGTTATTATGATGTAACACCCCGTAAATTTTGGCTTTTTCTGAAGTCTTAAAATCAATTCAATATTATATCAATAAAAGCGTCTCGTCGTAAACTTTCCAATGAGTCCAAAAACACGTAATTCCGAGTTCGGATGTGGGAGATATGCATGTTTTTGGTGAAGAGGGGCCATGGATATTGATAAGATTTAATGATTACGAGATTTAATTAATTAATTACGAGTTAGGGCTATTTTAGGGTTTCTAAAGCTAGGGGTTTAATCCTAAACTATATGAAGACCCACACCCTGCATCTCCCCTCATTTCCATTCCTTTCCAAACCCTAATCCTTCCTTTTTCCCCTCCTGGAGTCATTCCCTTATCTCATCTTCCCTCTCCTTTTCCAAAGAACCAAAGGGATAAAGGTGCAAGCTCCGTAGCTTCATGACAATAGGAAAAGGAGGAGCTTCATCATAAGGGAAGAGCACATCTCTCATCAGATTTGTGATCGAGTGAACAAGCACGCAGATCAAAGGTGTGCGCTAGCATAGGTAACAGATCTTCGACTCTCTCCTCTTTTATTCCTTAGCATATATTACGATTTTGGAGATTGTCTTTCGAGGGTGAATACTCATTCTGATCCTAATCCCGAGATCTCCCCTTTCTTTTGGTACCTCATAATTTATCTCGTAAAGCATCTCATTGTCAAAGGTTTCTTTAGACCACGTGATTTTCCCATTTCTTGGGTTCGATTGGTTGCATAGGAAACAAAGAAAAGTGATAACTCGGCGTGATTGAATGAGTCTTTATATGCTTTTTAATCTTATCGAATACTGGGAGGACACTTACATGCGAATGGGATCTCACCAATAAATATATGTTAGCCTAAATACTTAATAATGCTAATGCTAAAGTCAATATAACCGTAAGGGCACATTGTTTGGATGGTGATTAGGATTCTTCATACTTGTTTCTTATGTCGAACACATGGATGAGACGGGTTTAACCTTTTCTTTTGTTCAGTAAATGTTGGAGGATCGCGCGTAAGAATATGTTTTGAAATTTTGCAGATGGGCATGTTGTCCTATTGATTCTAGAGCAACAGATTATGGGATGCTATTCTTTACACAAGATATGAACTTATATTTTTGTAAATGCAATGTAGACTGTTAGCATCTTATCCATGGGTTACATGTAAATTATAGTATCTAATAATAGTAAATAGTATAGCCCTTGTTTAACAACAAAAACAAAAATAGTTTGCTTCCTGAATTTTTGGCGAGCAGGTCGTTCTTATCACAGAACACGTGGGTAGTTATAGGAAAATAAGAGATAGAGTTTAAACTCTATATAGTATCCCTTATTATATTTTCATCTCTAATTAAAACCTTAATTTACAACAAATATTTTACCCTCAAATAATATTATATGTGGAATGTGGGGACTTATATTCTTGGTTATATTTATTTATTACATCCGTCTAATATCATAGCTTATTTATCAACACTTGATTTTTGTGGTGATTGGAGAGATGTATTGATCTTAGAGATTCCTTGTGATCACATGATCCTCTCATGATTTATTTTTTTAGAGTAAGATTTGCTACTTAAGATCCACATTCTATCGGGACAACGACTTTTCTACACATGCATCAATGCTTCCCATCCTAAATATGAGAGAAGTTAACAGAAGCCCAACTTAAGAGTTTCAAAAAGGCAAAGACATGGGTATCCGTTGGTAGGGACAAATCTCAGTGTATACTTTTAATTGCCTTAATACATGGATCGGTTTTATTTTATCCTTTATAAGTTCTGTTGTCTATGTATGTGATCGATTAAGTTCTAGAGAGGGATTCATTGGACAGTGTGTTAAAGTAAACCTCGTAGTAACCAGATTTAGAGTCAACCAAATACCTTGGGTATAATATCTGATACTAGTAGGTATACCTTGAAATACACGGTTGATGTGCTCACATTTGATGATCCAAGGTTTTAGACATTAACATTTTAGTTGCTTGACTTATGGAAACCATTGTCACGTCCAAGGTTAATCTCTTTCAAGTATCTATAAATACATGCATTGAATGAATGGTAATTACTACAAGGTGGGTGCACACCCTTGTGATTCGGCTGAGCCGATAGTGAGTCAACCCCACTCGAGGGCCATCATAAAGTGGGTTGTGGTAGGTACTCTAGTGGAATTGAGGTGGATGCATGCGTGCATTGCACCATACGGATCCATATTTGTTGCACTTATTAGGGAGCGAGTGAGACTCCTCCGGCATACTCGATTGACAGAGTTGCGACTCATCAGGCATGTACGCCCCATCTCTAGTGTCAGAGTAGTACCAACTAGACTAGCTGAAGGATTGCAAGCGCGCACAGGTTTTAGATTGCACTATGAATGGTGTGTTCCATGCTTCATTTCTAATGCAAGATCTCTCCTTTGACGGGCGAGTTTGGGATAAATAAATGAAAGTATGGATTAAGATATGTCAAAGAATTGGTTTTGATTGTGTACGTGATAAAGGCCAAGAATATAAGTGCTTGTATATTGCTAGATGCTTTTAAAATGTTCTCTTCTAAACTTGTTCAGTTACTGCATTTGCATTTCCTACCTATAATCTCTTAATTTATAATTTATTTTATCCTTACTGGGTCAGTTGACTCATAAGTTATATTCTTTGGAAATCCAACAGGAAGTGTAGAATAGGAGACTGAGGCTCGCATTTTCGGTGGTGCATCTATAGGACATTGTTGAGGTGGAGGCTTAGTTCTGCAGTTGTTTTATTTTCCTCCATTCATCTATTTATGATGTAATAAAGAGACTTTGATATTTTAGGTTTATCCTTATGTGGACATCTGTTTATCAATGGAAATTTAAATTTTCCATGTGTCTTTTTATTTATGAATGGTATATCATGCATGTTGTTTATAACTGTTGTTGGGTAAATCTTGTGGATGGGTGTTGAGATGTGCTACCGCCGATGCAGGGCTTTACAACAAGCTTATGCTCGGAGGAGTCTCCGACCAAGAAATTAGGTAAAAAACTCACGAAATAGGGAGGGAGGGGACTTTCGACGGAGGTATCAGAGAGGAGATTGCTCCTAGGATCTGTGCTGATCTAAGATTAAGCGGATTGTGGAAGAGCTGGAGAATGGTGGTGCAAATGTCCTGGCATATTCGGAAGGGGTCGATATTGATCGGAACTCCTACGATCGTGTAAATCGGAGGTTGGAAATGGAACTCTGATCTAAGTGATTAGGATGAAGTCAAAGCAAAAAATGAATGCTGAATTGAAGATAAACCATCTAAGATACCTACAGAATAAAATAGAAGGGTAGAATCACCTCGATCTGCGGCTGGTGGCGGAGAGGCAGAGATACGGCGGAAGGCTCCGATAATGTAGTTGGGTCACATCCTATAGACACTTTTCTCACATTCCTGATCATGGGGAATGGTAACTGTCACCTACAACTCTCTCCAGAGCTCAATCTCGGAGGAAGACGACCAAAAGACTGACCAAAAGCTCACCGGAGGTGGAGGGGTAGTATTTATAGGTTGAAGTTTGTCGTAAGATTGAATTCGAATTGCACATAGATCAAGGCGAGGATGGAGGAACGGTTAAGCTGGCGAGCGAGAGGATTGATGGGCTGCAAGTTCAGAGGAGAAAGCGAAAGTTGTTAGTGATTAGGATGCATGGGAAAAAGGGGTGAACTAACGATGGAAGCGAGATTAGCGGGCGGGTAGGCGAGGACCAGCCAGTTGACCTGATTCAACAGACCTGGGCTGACC
The DNA here is from genome assembly GCA_037367405.1 of Ottelia alismoides. NCBI lineage: Eukaryota > Viridiplantae > Streptophyta > Magnoliopsida > Alismatales > Hydrocharitaceae > Ottelia > Ottelia alismoides. The sequence continues at coordinate 156,772 of JAZKJV010006000.1, read as the reverse complement.
AATCAGAGCGCATGCGGAATACAACCAAAAAAGATTAAATGATAAAACTCCAAGAAAATGTTAAATAATTTAATTAAAATTCAAAAATGAATTTATTTTATTACATAATATAAAAAATGTCAATAATAGATTAAAGTTAATTTTGATAAATTTTAATTAATTAAACAATGTATATACAAGGGCTAAAATAAATACAAGGTGTTAGATGTATGTATGTATTCGTATATATACAATGTTTTGATTTTTATTTATACATACATATATATATATATAATTTAATATTTTTGTTATTTACAACATTTTACAAGGGTTTTAATGGTATTTTTATTTGATTTTTAAGAATTAATTTATCAGGTTAATTAAACATGTATAAGTATAGTATATACATATTGATACATATACAATATACACATGATTTTACTTTGTGATTTTTATTTGTATTTTATATAAGTTAAATGCAATATTCACAATTAGCTAAAAATACAATATTTATAAATATGCACAAGAAAATAAATATTAAATAATATACATAGTTTATATATTTATATTGTACAATAATACCTCAATTGGCCACATTTCACACCTTAATTCTGTTTTTTATGAAATCTCCGTTTTAAAGATAATTTAATATGGAGTACAATGAAAGTGAGTTTGATGAATTTGGAGTTCGGATGGAATAGATATTGATCTTGCAAGTTTGTATTTTGCGACTTTTGGAGAGTGTTGTTATTTACACATATTTTTATTGAAATTATTTTTATTATTTACAATAATGTTATTCACCGTGTTCAAGAAGAAATAATTATTACAATGAATTTGGTAATGAATAAAATAATGAAAAATGTGTAATATAGATGATATTGTACACTTGTGAATATATACAAATGACAAGTTAATTTTCTAGATTTTCTGGTAATTAGGCCTTATCTCCCCTTACTTTATTCCTTGTCGATCAGGTTAAGTCTTGATTTTCTCTTGGGGTATGATTCATCCTGTATCTATTGCATATATACCGTCTCTTATTTTCTTTATTTTTCTTTTATTTCTTTCTTTATTTATTTTAGGTTAAAAGAGTGATAAATATACAATATTTACAAAAGAGTTAAAGTTAGTAAAAGGATGAAATTAGTGACATTTACATGTGTTTAATAAGGGATTTTAAGCTAAAATAAATGAATAAAGATGATGAAATGTAAATTCATCATTGATTCAATTAGCAACGGGTCAACATCACCTTAGAGGTAGTAAGTTCGGGTGTTAAAGATTGAATTGGGAAATGCAAACTGGACTTGCGAGGAGGAATGATTTCCAGCTTCTTTTTACCCAAGTTACAATTTCTCATATAATTGGTAAGTAACAAAGGTAAGAAGGAGATCACAGATCTTGCTAGAGATATAATGGTAAGTATATTTCTTGCTTTGAAAGTTTAATTATGGAATGAACTTTCAGAGTTTAAAAGGCAAGACAACTTTGATAAAAAATCCTTAATCAAAGTATAATATATATTTATGCAATTTTTTTATTTCAGACCGCCTTCACTAAATCCACTCAAAGCTATACTAAATAATAACCAATAAAATTTCATGGATTGGATCCATGATCAAGATATTGTACTTGCAGTTGAACACATCATGTATGCGGTTGCATTGTGCAAGTTTCCTCATAATAATGAGGAATGGAAATTAAATTGATAATAGGACAACAATCTAGGGTTTGCATGTCTCTATAGTCTTGATCTCTCATCGAGTGTGCTTTGGATGTATCATATCATGACGATCGTAATTGTCAAAAAAATCCTTATAAAACTGAAGAAAGTTGAGTATTTCTAATAGGACTCATGCGATAAATATCCATTTTGCTTCTATATCCATTTTAAGGAATATGGTAGTATAGTTTTCATATCTAACAATATCTGGATCCACATCTATATTCACATTCAAAAAAAGGATAAGAATATGGTAACACCTATATCCGTATCCGTGTCCATCCGTTTGCATCCCTAGTAAGAAAGAAGTCGTAAGAGCTCGTATTGAGATAAGACATGAAGCACCGATAAGTTAGCGATCCGATTATATTTTGTAAACGGATCTTGGCCAACCCGATGCAAGAGCGACGCCTCCGTGTTACGGATTTTTGGATCCGATTAGGATCCATTTACCGATTACCCCTTTGTATATATTGTAAGTTTAATACTAGCAAGTGTTATAGAGTGTCTCCTCATTCAGAATTATACCAACATTCATTTATCTCTAAATTAGAAATAGATATGATTAAATTGCAAGTTTACTGTAGCTCAGTCAGATAGTCCATTTTTTCTAATCTCATTTCCGTGAGTGGAGTCTAATTCTCCTCCGGTAGTAAAATTGCATTTAAGCCAACGCTTACGATCAAGTCAAACCCTCCTCCCCGATCTCGCTTTCATCCTCTTAAATCCCATCCACGCCATCAGCCCCACGAAACTACCATCGCTCGCGGCATCACGTTAATCCTCCCAAGATACATCCACAGACGCTCGCAATAATACGAATCGGACGGTGTGTACCACAGGCGAGCAGTTAAAATAGATGATCCCGCGGGGCCGCGTAACGGGGCATGGACGTTATCCTTATGGCCACCTTTCCTTGGCGAGCCAACCACCTCTACCCCCGTCGGTGCCATCACAAGGCCTTTGAGACAAACAACCAATTGGACGCTGCCATGCCTAATACCCCAAATGCCCCTGTTTGTCCTCCGTAATATCCGTCCCGCCACCTTGCCGATTTTCAGCCATTTCTTGACTCTCGCCTTTGACTAGAAAGAATGTCCACCTTACCTCTGTGTGCTTTTTGCCCTGAAAAAAAAAGGTTTCCTCTGTGCTTTTTGGCCAGGATTTTTTGGAATCTGCACAACACGTTTACAAAAAAAATCACATGCAAAACTTTTGTTGAATCCAATGTGAAACATCAACTCGGTATATTATATGTTTTTTTCTGTTAATGCAAATAGTTTTGTTAGGTATTCAAAGGGGAGGAATTCTGTGTTCCTGAAAGTAAGGGCCAAGTATGGTAACTTACCATTTGATACGAAGGCGGCCCAGAAGCCAACTTGAATTCTTTGAAAAATCTGCTCAAACACCGGGGCAAGAAGGACATTTGGATGAGACTAGAATAAGGAGAAACACAGAGCATACGTCCCCGACCCCTTCCTCCTCTTCCACCTCTCGCCAACTTCTCCTCTCCTCACCCTCTCCCCTTTCAAAATCTCCACCGTCCGATTCCCTTCTTCGCCTCCGCCGCCCGCAGGTAACCTCCTCCTCCATCCCTTTCTCCCACTTTGGTCGTTGTTCTTCTCGCACCTCGTGACTTCTCTCTTGCAAAGTCTTCGCCTTTGCCCGCTGACTTCTTGCTTCTTGGACTCTGCGCTCCCTCTCTGTGCCGTCCGGTTGTGAATTCTGAAGTTTTTGCTGATGTTATTTGATTCTTTAGGTGTTGGGTTGATTGGGCTTGGGTTGATGGAGTGGTGGAGGAGAGGAAAATTGATTTTTGAAATTGGGTCGCGGGTGGCGGCGAATTCTTTTCTTTATATATATTTTCCGGCTGTTACATGGTGTGGAGATTGCAAGGTTTTGTTGGGTTTTCTGGATATTGATGGATTGGTGTCTTTTGGTCGATTTTGGGATGGAGTGGACTTGTTGCTTTCTTGACGAAGTGTTTCGACATTTTCTATTGGACATGTTATGTTTTAGATCGGCCAAGAGAGTGATAGTCTATTGTTGGCGAGTTCACTAGTGACTATCTTTCTACTTTGATGTTTATGTTGTATTATGAGTGCGAAGAATAACGTGCGAACGGTAATAGGTGTCGCTTTCTTCCTTTGTATATGACCTGGATGATATCCTGCGGTAATTTGGCAATCCTTGCATTTTAATTTAGGGTTTTGTTCAGCATCTTAAGTTGAGGCACATGACTTAGGATTGAAGGTTGGTGTGGAGGGTGGTTTCGTTAAAGTTGCTATTTTAGTTAGTGCATGAAGATGGAAACTACTATAAGTGGTAAGTAAGCTGTCTTTTTAGAGTAGGAGGCATTGGGAGGTATGAATTGAGTTTGGATGGTTGTTCTATCCAAGTATTTGTATTTTTAGACTGTTTGAGTTTGGCGGCGGCTTGAGGAGATCAATTTCTTACTTGTGCTTGTGATGCCGGTGAGGCATGCTTACAATTGAATAGAAAACGAAAATTAAATAAAACTAGATGGAAAAATAAGTTTTTGGTGAGCTATTTCAAAAGTTTCATATTTTAGTGGAAATTTGAAACATATTTGGCATTATCTAGTTAGCGGGGAGTTATGTTTTGATTTTATCTTGTTTTTGTTTCCTTCATGTGTGTTCATCAATCATTTTCGTGGTTTCTCCGGTGTTTCCATATTTCTATGAAAGATTAATATCAAAGAGTTTTTGTGTTATCGAAGGAAGCTGTTTATTGGCACGAGAAGACGTTATGCAGTCATAAGATATATATTAATCCCTCCTTAAAAAGTCATTCTAATCAATGAACAAATCAATCTTGCCTGACCTTCCAAAAAAAAATCAATCTTGCCTGGTGAAGTGCAGCAATTGCTTATGTGCACTTTTGTGTCTGGACAGATATTCAAGTCCTTTTGGTATGCCATGCAAAAGAATTATTTGAAAAGGATATATTTACGGCTTCTGGAATATGGTTTTAGTTGGTACTATAAAATGTTATCATCTTATATTGTCTTTTTCCTGTTTACTTTTGGAAGTTTAAATAGGGCCCTAGCTACCAACATCTTTAAGATTTTCACCGCCTTTTCTTCTTCTTAAAATGGTGCAGAAAGAAATGATTCATTTATAAACAATTTCACATAAAAGATGGAAGTTTCTGCATGAAAAATTAAGCTTGAAATATTGTAACTGATAAATTGGAAGGTAATGTTAAGAATTATCAGGAAACGAATGGGGATGGATGGAACCTTAAAGAGAAAGGAAACATGTGCCTTGGTCCATGGGTTTGAGGGGTAGGATCTGGAGTGTGGTCAGAGAATACCAAAGTTTTGTGGAATGAGAAAAATCTTGCAGCCATTCCCCCACTCCTTTCATGGTCTGGGAATACCAAGTTGCGCACAATGAAACATCTTGAAGTCATCCCCCCTCTCCTTTCACACTATAGAACCTCATCAATATCATCCATGATGATGGGTTTACTACAAATCTCTATTTGGCAATTGCTCGTGAACTTGCCAGCCATCAATGAGGGGCTTTGGGAGTCAACTGAGGAGAAAAGATATGACCTGTACATCTTAAAGGAGGTAAAAGAAATCCACGTAGAAACCCCACTTAAGTGGAAACTTATGGGATTCTGTTTTATCCTGATTGATAATTCTGAAAAAGATGTGCCCAAATATTCACATTTCCCAAAGGGAAGTTTCTCTAAGGAATTGCAGAGCTTTTTCTGTTGTTGACATGCGAAGATATTATGTTCTTACATAAATGCTTAATATATAAATCTGAACCAATATCCAGCATGTTAAATTAATCATCTATGTATTGGATTTCTAAGGCTAACATATGCTCATGTTTGTAAGAATAAGATGTTGAGGAAAGAGCCTTGCAAAATAGGTTTCAGAAGTGAGAATGGGAATACGTATAAGATAATGCTAAACGACATTTTCTTTTAAAACAATGCTAAACCACATCTTGCTTAACTATAGGAAAGTCAGCATAGTAATTTAGGGTATGATGTAAATAGGAGGGGAAGAGAATGGTGCATTTTTCCTCAGCTCTTAATGGGGAAAACACTCAGAAATGGTTTTACTAGTAGTAGAAGATGGATGATAATTAATGGATTTCCATGTAATTTTAGACGGTTGGACCATTTACCTAAATCATAATTACTTCTTAGCATGAAGAAAAGCCTGACCAGCACTGTTTCTTTATAATATTGAAGTTCACTAATATATTGGATGCTATTTATATAAGACATCTTCTGATACAGTTCCACCTTTTTTGGTAGGCAGGCGCTGTCACCATGGTTAGCTTACGGAGGAGAAAGCTTTTGGGTCTCTGCAATGGTATATATCAACTCTGTAATGTACATTTCACTCTGCATTCCCTTACCTTGCTTATAAAGCAGCGAGTAAGTAATTCATCTGTTTTTCCCCAATAAATCTCTAATCAAACATTTCACTCTGCATTCCCTTACCTTGCTTATAAAGCAGCGAGTAGTAATTCATCTGTTTTTCCCCAATAAATCTCTAATCAATCACTTGGTTCTTCAAGGTATCTTTTCGTACCTTCTTTAACTCAATGATAATTCTTATTCCACTTGATGGTTTGACGGTTGGGCAGTGGGCCTATCACATGAAATACCAGGATTCAGTTTTACTTGTATTTAAAGAAATTGTCTTTGCTGTATAAGTGCCCTATATTTTCCTTTTGGAGTGAGCTAAGTGCCCCTTTATATAATGAAAAAGTATTTCTATTACAATGGAAACCATTTACTCTCTCTCTTTGGTCAAAGAAGTCTGACATGTTTACCTTCATTTTTATCTTGGTTGTCCATTGAACAAGATTTTGTCAACATTTAACAGGAAGAACCTCATATTCTTCTGAGATTCCTAAGCCGGACGAGAATGCAACTAATGTTGAGAATAATGACCAGAATGTTAAGCAGTGAGCACTCAACGTGTGCTACCAGAAAATCTTATCCAAAAAATACAGGAAAGGAACGATCTTGTTAAGCTAGAACAGGTGAATATACCAAATGTCAAACTTGTTTTTATATAAAAATTCATTATTTTGTATTCAATTTGAGATTTTGTAGTCACTTTTATTCAGAACTTAGGATTGGTTTTATTGTGGCCAAAAGCAATATAATAATCTATGGGATTTTTGCAACTGTGCCCCTTTGAAGTTAGGCAATAACACCAGTATCTCTACCCATTCCATAATGTCATGACAACCCCTAGAGAAATCTCTCGTAACACTTGTTCACCTGACATTTACTTCAAGGGATCAAATGATTGGGGATACTGCTGAAAGGCTCTTTTTTTTTGCAAAAACAAAGCATCAAACTACAATATAATTCCTAATGGTCATTTTTCTCATCTTCTTCACCCTCCCCTTTTTGTCCGTTGCCTACTCCTGACATAGTATCCCCTTACCTCATCGTAACCCTCAATGAAGCCCCTCCCCTACTGCAAAAGTTCCTAGTAGGAACACCCGACATGTAGAAACTCCCTGTTCGAGTCCCCAGCAAGCAACAACTCATCAAATTTATATGTCGCTATCATCTTTGTTGGGAGGTGTAGTGGAGCTAGAGGAATTTCCACAACCCTTATTTTTGGGGAAATGTTTGGTCATATCAATTGTGTTTGGTCTTCTGATGGGAAGTTGGTTGATTTTAGGAGGATCTTGGCCACCCCTTGCAGTATTATGCCTCTATCTTACTTGGAACAATCCTTAACTTGTCAAACGTCTTCGGTAGGTGAATTTTTTTAATCTTTGGTAGACGTTGGGGCACAAGATTTCTAGTTGAAAAGCTACTTACCTCTCTCGTTGTGGTTGTCTGGTCATACTAAAGGCAATTCTGGCTATTACAATGATCTTCATTTTTAGGATGGTGCTATTGATTTGGGTATACAATTGCTTAAAGATGGTCATAGGAGCTTCTTTTAGGTCAGCTTGCGAAGGGGGGCATATAACGATCTTTCGGTTTACCAAGTGTTTGTTATGAAACCCAAGGATAAGGGACATCTTTGGGTTTTGAAGCTTGAGGAGATGAACAAGTCTCTCTTAGAAAAAGAGGGCTTTTAGGCTTTAGTTGAAGGATGATGATCGACTTTGCATATTTGTAAGAGGTAATTATTGGAATTTATGATAGTATTACACTGAGTTGCAGGTGGTTTGCTCTCCTACATCCTTTTGGATGAGTGTTTGTCTAGTGCTCGATACATTGTAGCCAATATGCTGGTGGTTTTCTAGGTGAGGAGTCCTTCGTCAGTTATTGGACTGATGACTGGACTAGTGGTGGTTTTCTATCGATTGTTTCTCAAGTTTCTTTGTTCTAGAAGCAAGCTAAGACCCGACCGTGATGGGACCTTGATCTAATGGTACTTGGTGTCTATCTTTCGCCGTGGTTTTTCTAACCAGAGTATATATGAGTTCCTGATATTGTCTGAGGAGCTAGGGATATCAGTTGGCTGGGTCAGGGGCAGGTATCAACATTCTGAAACTCATACCCATTCATAAAACAACTACCTAAACCTGCCTATTTATAAAACGGGTAATTCTAACGGGTACCCATATACCTAGCACATGCCCGTGCACCTGGTGGGTACCCACATATTCAACAATTCAAAATGTGAACAATATATTAACACGTGTATTATGGAAAGGGATAACATCTAATATAGTTCCATACAAGGATGTGTAATGTGTATGGATTATTCAAGGTTTATATAGATTAGGTATTTAAATATTTTGGATCAGTAATTTTTATTTATCAGAGATACAAAAATGTAATTGAATATAAATCAATGTATGGAGCCAGGGAAAATTAGCTCGATTAAAAAATATGCCGATCGACGCCTATCAGATATAGATTGGGTATGGTTAAGCGACAAACACATTTATATTTATATTTATATTTCTATTTGTATCAGGTATGGGGCGGGGGCGGGTTCAGATTCAGATACCCGCAAGGTATCAAAATCCAAATCCCAATCCATATCTGCGTGGGTAGTACATTTAACATCCAAACTCGTCCAAAAATAAATGGGGTTGGGTTTCGAGCCTTAAATAGTGCAGGTTCGGGTCGGATACCTAATGAGTAGACCTATATTGACATCAATATAAGGAGCTTGTATCTATTACGAGACCCTTGATTGGGATGGACCACTAGTACTGGAGTTATGGTGGTGTATTGGTTAAGACGGACTACAATTACCTTATCCCCACCCACCTTTTTAATCCTGGAGATTTGAGATTTATAGAGGATTGATTTGGAACTCTACAACACCCTGAAAGATTTTTTCCTGACTTATAAGATGTAGCTAGTTTTCAATGAAGACTCAGTGAACGAGGTTTCCTAGTGATGAAGATGTTGATTGCTTGTTATGTGATGACAACCTTGAGGTCATCGAACATCTATTCTTTACTTGGGATTGGCCTTAGATGGTCTGACACGAGGCTTGGTTTCAGTGACTACATATTTCTTTGTTAGAGGGGTTTTATACATTGCCGAATATATCTTAGTTTAGGTCGTTTGGCGAGAAGCTCAAGTCTCCCTCTCCGTGATTTGGACCATTTGGCTCGCATACAATGGGGCATTTCTATCAGGAGAGAGGTTGTATATGGAGAACATAGTTATTCTGGACAAGGATCTTTTCAAGGTTTGGTCTATACCTTATTAAGTGCTATTCATTTATATATAGTGCACTAGGCACCATTCTATCTGCATCCTCATGTTCCTAAATAAAACTTTAGGATAAGACCCTATCACACCTGTAATATTCCTAGTGAGTGATTATCTAATTCCATCACCCTATCTATGACATTACTCACGATGTCCCTCCTCCACCCTCTTAAAAAACAACTATTGTTAAGTCCCATACCCACAACTGCTCTCCACTCTATATCTCCTCTGCTCTAATACCAGTTGTTGAGAAGAGGAACGAATGAGATATTTATTCCATAGAGCTAGGGTCTCTTATATAGAGAGAAAACCCTAGAGAGTACAAGAGTTACGGAACCCGAAGAGTCACGGGGGGTTACGGAACTCGAAGGGTCACAGGGGGTTACAGAACCCGAAGGGTCACGGGATGTTACGGAACCCGAAGAGTCGCATGCATAAATGTAAATACAATAACTCTAACAACTCCCCCTCAAGCTGGAGCTGAGAAAGTTGCAGCTTGTAACAAAAAGAAAAAGTATACACCACATCTTCACACAAAGCATCATAAGATCATATGTCCGCTGCTGGTAGAAGACCTCGCTCGAGGACGGGTCTGCGGTTTTCAGGTCACCGGAACGTATCTCTGCCATGCTTATAGAGTCGCAGCGATATCAGGCCACCAGAACGTATCTCTGTTGTGCCTGCAGGTCACCGGAACATATCTCTGTCGTGCCTGGAGAATAATCGTTGTAGAAGATGTCCAGCGTGGAGTAGTGGTCGGGTCGTAAAAGAAGAAGTATACACCCTGATGAAGAAGTCGATGCTCGGTGAAGACTGATGATTTGAGTAATAGTCTACAGTGTCGGTTTGTCAGTCATGGTAGGGCAGTAGCCGTCTTGAAGAATCATATCTGACTCCCCCTTTCTCCCATACTTGATAGAATAAAGAGTATGTAACATGAAGTTGGAAGAAAAAAAAGTTGGGAGAAACAAGTCGTGGTGAAGCATGGGCTGTTGGAGGAGGGGGCTCCAGGCAATACCGACAACGTTGGAGGAGCGGCAGGGGCTGCTAGAGCATCAGGTGGTGCTTTAGGTGTCGTTGGAGGTGGAAGCTGGTGCTGCTGGGGACTCGGACTACCTCTCGCGGGATCAACAAATACATGGGCGACGTAGTATGTCCAGCCCTCTCTCCTTGTCGGCGGAGAGAGGGCTGGTGGTGGCAGCGGATTTAAGGTATTAGGCTTCGATCTAGGACCGTTGCTCTGATACCATGTTGAGAGGAAGAACGAATGAGATATTTATTCCATAGAGCTAGGGTCTCTTATATAGAGAGAAAACCCTAGAGAGTACAAGAGTTACGGAACCCGAAGAGTCACGGGGGGTTACGGAACTCGAAGGGTCACAGAGGGATACAGAACCCGAAGGATCACGAGATGTTACGGAACCTGAAGAGTCACATGCATAAATGTAAATACAATAACTCTAACACCAGGTATTGGGGGATACGAGCGTGCATCATCTCTTGTTGAATACCAATTGTTGATGATACAAATCAATGGACGCACAATCAACCACCGCCACATAAGCTCGTCAAGAATAATACAACATAATATAATGGTGGTCGGTCACCTCTAATGACCATTGGCGAAGAAAAATCAATTTAATAAGAGCAGGTACAACTCTTCATCCCTCGTTCTCGCCCTTCTCTTCTCTCTCTCTCTAGATTGCATTTTTTATTTCTTTGTGGTTTATTCCACCACCCACTCTCTCTTTGATATGCATAAATACAATCTTAGATTGATTACCACATACAAGATCTAAGTAATCTCCATCAAGATCCTAATGAGATTTGATTTAATCAAATATCCCTCAAGTATTATATGGAATCCAACTCTACCTTATTAGGATTTTATGTTCCTAACCCTAATAATCTCCCCATTGAGTTGAATTCCATTATGATCTTCACATCGCCTTGATTATGCACTAGACCATCATCGCAAGTTGCTACCATCTCTAGGGTATTACACCCATCATTTGGTGCCCTTGACGTACCTTCTCTTAGGTGCGCTTTCACAGTTTATTGTTGCACATTCTGAAGTGGCGCCACATATCTCTTATGCCTAGAGAGTATGTCGCCGTCTTTTGGTAAAATGAACTAAACTCGATTCTCCTCGTCGTGTGCTATTGGAATAGAGATGCTAATAACCTGCTCTATTTTCTAGTGCTACTACTCTTGGGAATAACTGGAGCTCCATCACATGTCACAACCTTTTCCTCGAGCATGTACACCCTATTTGGCATCTTTATATCTCGCATCATCATGCATGCTCCATTTCTTGCTATACCCCCCCTCTAATGGTGACTCGATGTTCATATGACTCGAGCATTCCCAATGAAAGTAGAATCTTTGTGGTTATGGGCATGTATCTCATACCTCACAAAGTTAGTACCGCATCACCGAACATACGAAATGCAACATAGGGATTTGATTTTTTTCTCAAATACAAGCTTTAGTCAGCTTCCATGACCCTTCTATGTCAATGTTAAATCATAAAGCTGGAAATTTATTACCATATTTTTTCCATTTTAAAATCGAGGCTCGTAATTGCAAACGAGGCATAGTTAGAGCCCCTTTTTGTAATTTACACAAAATAATCCTCATTAGGGGACCCTTTGGGATAATTCACAATAATATGCATATGGATAATTCACAATAATATGCATACTTATCAAGTTACTATAATATGGTTTGTTTATAAAGTGGTTGATTCCACTGATGGCAAAGTTAAAAGTTGATCTAATAGCCATCAAAAGAGGATCTTTCCCATAGAACAATTTTAAATCTTTACATCTTTAACAATCGTAGATCTTTACATCTTTAAATGGTCATCATTCCCTAAAAGTTTTCATCTGTTTGACTTTATAGGAATGAAAGAGGGTTTTAAACCCAGTACTTGAGGTTTCTTAAGTATCTCCAGTGCATATTTATATGAGAAAGTACTGTCGTCAGAAATATGAAAAGCCTTGATGCCAAGTGTGAATAATCAAAACCTAGATCCTGCTAGGTGATTTATGTGGAAACTCTCCAAAAAGAGGGAAAAACTATAATCTCAAGTAGAGGAGAGGGAGTTATCTCTTACTTAATACTTTATGGTTGTGGGGTGTGTCTGCTATATAAGATGGGAAGGGTCAATGGATCTTCAACCTAGATCCATTTACCCGAATGCATGTCTTATCACTCCCCCTCAAGTGGAGCATATAGGTCGAATATAACCAACTTATCCACATTCTTAGAGTTCGTCATGGAGAGACTCTTGGTAAATATATCGGCAACTAGATCAATTTTCTTGATGTAAGGAAGACACAAGTCTCTGCAGTCAATCCGCTCTTTTATAAAATGTTTGTCAATTTCAACATGCTTTGTTCTATCATGGAGAACAAGATTATTAGGCAACAAAAAAGCTTCATAGGGAATTGAACAACAATTCCAATATCTTGTAGATTGAACCAAAGCATCTCAAAAATGATATTTCAAACAACATGGTACATACTCAATTTCAGCATTGGATCTGGCAACTGATCGCTTTTTTACTTTCCATGTAATAAGATCACCACTAAGGTAGACAATAACCTGATGTGGATCTCCTATCATCTATGGAACATGCCCAATCCGTATCAGTGTAGCCTTCAACACTCAAGTTTGCTTCTTTCCTAAAGGTTAATCCCTTATGAGGATTAATTTTAATACATATGAGGATCTGACAAACTATCTCCATATGTACACGGGAGGAGCATGTATGAATTTACTCGCTATGTTAATTGCATATGTGATGCCAGCTTCGTAGGAGTAATGTAGATCACCTTGCCCACTAGTCTATGATAACACGCTTTCTAACTTCCTTTAATTTTCTCTCCATCATTAATGCTCAGACGATGATTGGCTTCAATAATAGTAGACTGTTTCTACCAAGTTTCTAATGTCCTTCGGAAGATCGAGAGCCTATTTTCTCTGAGTCAAGCCATGACATCAAATTTCAGTGAATTACAATCGAATTTCGATTTCGACAGGTGATTGAAATTCTATCGAAATGGTTGATATATGTGTGGTGATAGAAGAGAATGTGACCGAAATGGTCGAAATTTTGTCCGAATTTCGGTTGAAATGTCGTTTCGATCGGTCTCGAGATGGTGACTGAAATTGATATTTAAGCAACGAGTCAAGCACATGCCATATTTTATCTTCGCAATTTCAATACCCAGATAATATCTTACCTTTCCTAGGTCTTTTAACTCGTAGTCAGAGGCTCTTCAATTCACAAATTTCATCTTCATAATCACCAGTAACAATCATGTCATCAACACGACAAGAAGGATTTTTTACAAACATAGTTTGATATTCATTTCCTTGCTTATAACTGTTATCAAGCATAAGGATCCGAAGACGCTCGAATCAGGCTTTTGGATATTGCTTAAGTCCATACAGATCTTTTCATCCCATATCCTTCATGCATCCTCATATAAACTTCTTTTAGTTTACCATTCGAGAAGGCATTTTAAACAACAATAGAGATAATAACTTGGAAAATATTCATCTTGGCAACGTTAGAAAAATTTCCAAGATAATTTATCCCATATTTCTTACTATATCCTTTTGCAATCAACTTAGTTTTATACTTTCCAATAGTTCCTTATGGGTTATATTTAGAGGTATAAACCCATTTTGACCCAACGAAGTGAGAACCTTCATGCATGACCTCGAATTTCAACGAAATTCCACAGAAAGTGGTGCATAAGACTTAGAGGGTGAGGGGCTTCTTATATAGCCCTCATTGAGTCTCCACATCCCACGGACGGTAGATGTGGGACTAAACCACAGGATGTGGTAAATGGATCCTAGAGAGATCCATTTACCCATCTACAAGATAAGTGGCGTATAAGACTTTTCAACACTCCCCCTCAAGCTGGAGCAAGCAATGCTCAGCTTGGACAAACAGAAAGAAATCTCAAACTCATGCTACAGGACACTACAGACAATATCAACTCAACACACACAACTGTCAGCTATTGTCGAGGACGTTGCTTCTCATGCTGTGCAGGTGAGGAGGACGAACGGGTTGGAGTGTGAGTGAAACTGAATCTCCTCGTTGGAGAGCATGTGCTCTGTACTATGCCCGTCAGAGTCACTACAACTGAATGAGTCTCCACTTGGAGAACTCTGGCCCATCACAATAATGTGGACAACTGCTCCGTCTCTGAAAAGGGCCAAACTGTAAAAGCCATGGAGATAATCCTCGTTAGAGTCCACGGTCGCTGGAGAATGGAGTCTGAAAAAGTCTTCTCCTCAGAGAACTGGGTCTCGCATACTGGTTCAGAGAAGGGGATCTCTACTCTGGAGTCTCTATGGAATCATGATCTCAAATTTTAGCGAAATTCAGTCGAATTTCTATCGAATATCGATATCCTGTCGAAATCGAAATTCGTCCGAAATGGCCAAAATGGTCGAAATATGGGGGCTCGGTAAAAAAATGATCGAAATAACTGAAATTTCGATCGAAATTTGACTGAAATTCGACCGAAATTCCATTTCAGTCAGTCACCAAAATGGTGACCGAAACCAATATTTAAGGCCTTGTATGGAACTACATGAAAAACCCTATCCCACATTGCATAGGGAATTGGATCTCTACTCTGGAGTCCTTATGGATCACATGAAAACCCTGAGCCGACCAGACAAGATGGAGACCTCACAACTGATTGCAAACATGTGTGAATCAACCTGAAGACTCGGAATCTGAATGTCGAGTCTGAAACCGCGCATCACACTGTGGACTCGGAATCCGAACATCGAGTCTGAAACTGCACATGGAAAATCTTCATCTGAAAAACTGTAGAGTCTGAACAAGTGGCTGGTCTGGAGAATCTGAAAGACCTGTAACTCTACACAATACTCCTCCTTTCTCCCATACTTGTCGGAAAACAGTGACATCAACAAAGTTAGGAGAAGACAATGAAAATGTATGGAAGAAACATAAACCAAATAAGCCGATGCAATTTTTTCAACTTTTCTTGCAAAATATTTCTTTTTTTACTCGCTATTTCATTCCAATTTTTTAATAGTCGTTGCTTTTTTATATAAGCCGTTCACATTTTTTAAAAATGTTTAACCCTTTTTTTCTTAGCTATTCACTCCTTTTTTCCCCAGCTATTTCTTCTTTTTTTTACAAAAAAATAACGGCGGAAAAAGGCCCACCTCTAACTTTCTACTCTGGGCCCATAAATCTCTGCACTCTCCTTTTTTTACACATGACATCCCATTTACCTTGTCTCAAACTGTCGGGCCCTTACTTGGGAGAAGTCCCTTTTTTAAAATAAAAGAACTGGTCTATCGGGCCTTGACTTGGGCACGTACTGGAGAAGCCCTATTTAGGGTTTCCCTTGCGTCGCCCCCACGATTGGGGTTGGCTCATGTAGATCGGGGAGACGGTTCTATTGAAGAGGCGCCTGTAGATTTGGAGTGGCTCTGCCTGGGGGAGAGCCTGGATACCGTCGCCGCCTGGAGAATACTTGGAGAAGAAGGTGCGGATTGAGAAGAGGTGTGGCTGCCTGAGAGGAGGTGTGGTCTCCTAGTGTGCATCTGCTTCGCCACCGAGGGAGCATCGTCGCCTGGATTCGCTGCCCCATTGGGGCTTTGTTCTGTTGTCGTTGTCGCCGTTGGAAGGATCTGCTTGTCGCTATCAGCCTGATGTCAATGGAGCTTTGCCCCAATGCGGCTAGGGCTCTGTTGCACTGCCACGAGAATCGGTTGGAACTGGAAGATCGTCTCCGCCCCTGAAGGGGCTCTCGCATGTGAGTGCTAGTGGTGGTGGAGCCTATCGCGCCTGGGAGAAGGTACGCTGGAGAGGAACCACCATGCTCGGAACCAACCAAGGGGCTGGCAGGGGAAGAATCGCAGATCTCTTCTCCATTGTTGATTGCTAAGGACCGATGTGAGTGATGATTAGCACGAGGGTCGAGGCTTGCTGCGGTCTGGCAGGATCACCCACTAGAGGGGGCTGAAGCGTCGTACGGAGGTACGTGCCCCTCCAATCTGGAGAGAGGAGGAAGGGCGGCCTGGTGCAACATGGAAATCAGATATAGGGTTCCTGACTAGAACCTTAAAATTTCTTGGATCTTCAGGAACGAACTTTAGGAACAAACAATAGTTGAATCGAATCTCGAACATAATTTAAAAAAATAAAGAACTTAAAAACCTCGAAAATCAAACCCGCTCTGATACCATGTTAGAAAATAGGAATGTGGAAATAAAATGATAAACATAGCATGAACTACAAAATATAAACTTGGAACACAAGATTTTAACGTGGAACCCTACTCCCTAAGGAGCGGGATGAAACCACGGGAGAATGCCTCAAAGGGTTGATGTATGCATTGCACTTTCTCATTGGATACAAAGGGTGAGGGTGAGGGGCTTCTTATATAGCCCTAACTGAGTCTCCACATCCCACAGACGGTAGATGTGGGACTAAACAACGGGATGTGGTAAATGGATCCTGGAGAGATCCATTTACCCATCTACAAGATAAGCGACGCATAAGATATACTACAACATATATATAGAGGGATGATCCTATTAGAGCCAGAAATTGTGAGAGCATGAGAGCAGTAAGTCTGGACCGTGAGATTCTGCTCATCTCTCTCCTCCTTCAATCAGCCAGTGTGTGATGAGAAGAACCTAATGGTCTGGATTCACTGCTCTCACAGTTTTTTGCTATCACAGGATTAACCATATATATATAGGGTTTGATGGGACTGCCCCCAAGGGCAGCGAACAGGCTGCACTCGCGGCATTTTCCCACATTTTTTTTACTTTTTGAAAATTACCATCATGTATCTTCATCTATATATCCCTCCAATATGCCATTCGAATTTTGTCAGAAACGTAGACTCATATGCCCTCCATCTAGAACAGGTCAATTACAACAATGTTTAGACCGTTAAAATTACCTATTCATGATGGAGGGTATAGGAGTCTCTGGTTCTGACGAAATTCGAATGGCATATTGGAGGGATATATAGATGAATATATATGGTGATATTTTGAAAAAAAATTGCGGAAAAATGGTGCAAGGGCAGCCCCATTTTTCCATATATAGGAAAATGGGGCTGCTGGAAGCCCCCACCCCATTTTCCCGCAAATTTTCTTTATTTTTTTTAAATATAACCATTTATATTCATCTATATATCCCTCCAATATGCCATTTGAATTTCATCATAAACAGAGTCTCCCATGCCTTCCATCTTAAACATGTAATTTTAATGGTCTAAACATTGTTGTAATTGACCTGTTCTAGATGAAGGGTACATGAGTCTTCGTTTCTGACAAAATTCGAATGGCATATTAGAGGGATATAAAGATGAACATACATGATCATATTTTTCAAAAAAAAAATCTGGAAAAATGTGGATGGGGCAACCCCATCAAACCCATATATATAAATAAATATATATAGCTTCCCTTTTCCCATATAAAAAATGTGGAAAAATAGAGCGGGGGCACCCTCGATGTAGATTCCCTTTTCCCATTTAGGTGTTGTGGAAGCTGCACCCGGGAGTGTAGCCAACTAGTTGCACCTGACCATTTTTCATTGGTTTTTTGTGTTTTTGAAGCGAAACCTATATGGATTTGAATCATCATATAACACCATGGTCTCATGTCAAATTCAACTAAATTTGACACTTTTATCACCTCCATCAAGACTATCACATTTAACGGTCTCAGAATTGCTCAAATTGACCCTATCTAGATGGGCATGTTAGGGATTGTTTGTTTGGATGAAATTTGAAATACGTATTCCACTCAATAAACTAAGTAAATCCCCTTAGGTTTTCTTCAAAAAAATCAAAAATCAATAAGAAAAATGACCGGGTGTAGCTAGTTGGTTGCACCCCCAATGTAGCTTCCCTTCTATATATATTGGGGAAAATGGGGCTACCACTAGGGGACAGTCAACGGGCTGCCTTCGCACCATTTTTCTGCATTTTTTTTATTTTTTTTGAAAAATATCGCTATATATATTCATCTATATATCCCTTCGATATGTCATTTGAATTTCATCAGAAACAGTGACTCCTATGCCCTCCATCTAGAACATGTAATTTTAATAGTCTAAACATTGTTGTAATCGACCTGTTCTAAATGGAGGGCATAGGTGTCTCCGTTTCTGATCAAATTCGAATGACATAATGGAGGGATATATAGATGAATATATATGGTGATATTTTTCAAAAAAATAAAAAAATTTTAAGGAAAATGGCGTGGGGGCAGCCACATCAAACCCATATATATGGGAAAAGGGAAGCTACACCGGGGAGTGCAGCCGACTAGCTACACCCGATCATTTTTCTTATTGATTTTTGAGTTTTTTGAAGGAAAACTTTGGGGATTTACTTAGTATATTGAGTCGAATATGTATTTCAAAGTTCATGCAAAACAAACATTCCTAACATTCCCATCTAGATATGGTCAATTTCAACAATTCTAAGACCGATAAAATATGATACTCTTGATGGAGATGATAGAACTGTCGAATTTAGTTGAATTTGGCATGTGACCATGGTGATATATGGTGATTTAAATCCCCTTAGGTTTCATTTCGAAAATACAAAAAACCAATGAAAAAATGCTCGGGTGCAACTAGTTGGCTACACCCCCAGGTGCAGCTTCTGCAACCCCTATATATATGGGACCTTTCAAATGAGGTGGGTCTTTTCTGAGATTGTAAAGACCACTATCAATATAGTAAAACTCTGTAACAATTTTGTAAAAGTATAAACTGTACATTGTAAAAAAACTGATTTTGTAAAATATGGCATCCAAATTTAAATTAACATTTTCATCCAATATAGTAATATTTTCATAATTTTATTTCATTATACATGTTGTGTTAATATTTATTATTAAATGTATGAATTAAGAAATTGTAAGATACATTGGGAAGATGCCTAAATTGATAGTGGCTCACCATATATATGGTGAGACCCTGCCTCATTTGAGCTTTCTCACATATATATATATATATATATACGGAAAAATGGGACTGCTCTCTGTGGGGATCTAACTTGATATTTTTTATTTTTTTTGAAAAATAAATCCATGAAAATTCATCACTATATCCCTATATTATGTCATTCAAGTTTCATGAGAAACATAAACTCCTACGGCCTCCATCTAGACAGTCGTTTTTTAGCGGTCGCAGAATTGTTGAACTCGACCCGTCTGAATGGAGGGTAGGAGTCTCTATTTCATACAAAATTTGAATGACATAATATAGGGATATAATAATGAAAATCCACAGAAGCATTTTTCAAAAAAATAAAAATACGGGGAAAATGGGTCGGGGGGAGTCAAGTTAACTCCCTCAAGGGGCAACCTCATTTTACCCTATATATATATAGGATTTCCTTCCAATAAGCCACTGAATTCAGGAAGGCCGTACCTTTTTTGTAAAAAAACATGATGGCTTTAGTAGAATATGTATTATAATGTGCAGTTTTAATGTTTGTATTATAATTTATAATGTGCAGTTATAATACAAATTGTATATCTATTATACTAAAATGATCGTATTTTCTACAAAAAGAGGGCGACCTTCCTGAACTCAGTAAGGATGCATCCTATTGGAAGGGCCTCCTATATATATGGGGAAAAGGAGTATGCTCCCTAAGAGCATGTAACTTACATGCTCCCACCCTTTTTCCCCGTATTTTTTTTATTTTTTAGAAATAAAATCTAGTGGAATTTAGATCACAATATGTCACCATGGTGTCATTCAAATTTCGACTTAATTCGAGACTTCTATCCCCTCCATCAAGACTGTCAAATTTTATTGGTCTCAGAATTGCTGAAATTGACCCCTTTCAGATGGAAATATTTGGAATGTCTGTTTTACACGAATTTTGAAACACATATTCCACTTATTATTCCAAGTAAATTCCCCCAGGCTTTATTTCAAAAAATTAAAAAAATATACGGAAAGAAAGGTGGGAACATACTCTTATATGCTCCCAGGGAGCATACTCATTTAACCCGGTATATATGGGGAAAAGGAGTATGCTCCTGGGAGCATGTAACTTACATGCTCCCACCCTTTTTTCTCCGTATTTTTTTTCAGAAATGAAACCAAGTGGAATTTTGATCACCATATGTCACCATGGCATCATTCAAAATGCAACTTAATTCGAGACCTCTATCCCTCCATTAATGCTGCCGAATTTTAACGGTTTCAGAATTGCTGAAATTGACCTCATCCAGATGGAAGTGTTAAGAACATCTATTTTGCATGAAATTTAAATCACATAGCATGCTCTTATTATGCTCTAAGAGGCATACTCATTTAACCGTATATATATGATTTTTATCCAATCGGCCCCATGCCCTTTAGAGATGAGACGAGCCTGTTTTATCTTAGCAGCTTCAGTAATAAAAATACAAGTTTCAGTGAGTAATATATATCCAAGCTTTAGTAATATATATCAAAGCTTCAATAAGTAATATCATAGCTCTAATAACTTATATAAAGTTACAAGTAAGTGCAAACCAAAGTTACTGATTAAATTACTTCTTTTACTTACAATTGATTCAAAGTTACTGATGGCAATAGAAAGTTACTCGTGTATTTAGTATTACTGATATAAAGTGTTGCTGATGGCAATACGAAAGTTACTGATGCGTTCAGTATTACTGATATAAAGTGTTACTGATGGCAATACGAAACTTATTGATGCATTCAGTTACCGATGGCAACACGAAAGTTACTGATTGTCAGATTAAGATCTAATGCTTAAGATCAGTGGATCATTTCATCTCTAATGGCACGGGGCCCATTGGATAAGCCATATGTGTATGAGGACAGGGAGGCTGCTCCATGGAGATACCAAGTTGGTTGCTCTACAGAGCACCCCCCCATTTTTTGTTTTTTATGAGACTCCACCATGTATTTTCATCACTATATCCCTCTAATATGTCATTCCAATTTCATCAGAAACATAGGCTCATATGCCCTCCATCCAGAACAGGTTGATTACAACAAATCAAAGACCGTTAAAATTACATGTTCTACATAGAGGGCATATGAGTCTCTATTTCTGTCGAAATTGGAATGGCATAGTAGAGGGATATAATGATGAAGATACATAGTAGAGTTTCTCATAAAAAAATGGTGGAAAATGCTCCTTGGAGCAGCAACTTAGTTGCTCTACGGAGCAACTTCCCTTCTCTCTCTCTCTATATATATATATATAGGGATGCTTTCAAATGAGGTGTCACCTTTCCATGATTTTGGAAAGGTGTCAATTTCGACCATTGGATGGATAGTGTGTATTTGAGATTAAAACCACCATGATATGATAGTTGGTTTTCGTGTAACAAAGCTTCCTAAAATGAGGGGCATATTGAATTAATGCTTAATTAGTAAAATCTAAGTCATTAAACATTCTATATTTAAACAGACGTTGAGGAGTGAGCATCAAATATTCCAGAAAATATGATGGAATAAAGGTTTGCATTTTAAACAACGGTTATCAATTTAGAAAAGATTTATATATTTTACAATCCAGTGTTATATATTACAAAATCGTAACCTCTGATGTCTGAATAAAGCTCAAATTTGACAAAAAATTATGTGTTTTGTGTAGTTTTGTTTCCTAAAATAAAGAGTGCTTTGATCATGGGCTAATTAATTGATATACATGTGGAAAATAATACTAGAATGATGGAATTTTTGTTACAACTATATTTCCTAATATATTGGATGGGTAGATTGCGAACTTATTAAATATGCTACATTTGTTTTATGGCAACATTTTCTCGAAGCAATGCTTGTATACCACAATATTTTTTTGTAAATTTTGTGGTCTCTTTTGCCAAATGCATGTGATTTTTGTAAAAGGGAATGCTAGTGTCTATTTTTTAGCTGAACATTCTGTGGGAGCAATGTTTGTAAACTGCGATGTTTTTTTGTAAATTGTGTGGTCTCTTTTGTGAACTATATGTGATTTTTGTATAATGGAATGCTTATTAGCAATGTATAAGGAAAAAGGGAGCCTACACCCGAGGATGTAGGTAACTCCCTACACACGACTCTTTTTTCATTATTTTTTGATTTTTCGAAATGAAACCTTAGGGGAATTATATCACCATATATCACTATGGTGTCAATTCAAATTCAACTTAATTCAAGATTTCTATCATATCTATTAAGACTATCAAAATGTATTGGTCTTAAAATTGCTAAAATTGACCCCTTCTAGATAAACATGTTAGGAATGTTTGTTTTGTATGAAACTTGAAACACATATTCCCCTCAATATATTAAGTAAATCCCCCTAAGGTTTCTTTCAAAGAAATCCAAAAATAATGAAAGAAAAGGCCTGGTGCAGGGAGTTACCTACACCCCCAGGTGCAGGCTCCTAGCTCCCTATATATAATTTTTTTTATGTTTCCAACCAACGTGTTTGGCAATATCATGTGTCCCTCTAAATCTGTCGTACATTGTAAATTTTTGCGATTTTTGTAAGATCCACGCTCATTGTAAAATTCATGTCTTGACCTGTAAAATAAAATTTAATTTGTAATTTATCATTTATTCTTCAAAAAAATGTAAAATATGCATACAGAATTGTAAAACCAACGAATCGAAATGTAACTTATAATATAATTATTTAAATTAATAGATCAAAAAGTAAAATATAACCATCATTTTCGTGCTAATTAAACCATCAAGAATTCCTACAAAATATTATTAAATGGAATAAAACACGTCAGAATATGAGGCTAAATCCACTTGCAGTTCAGGTAAAACTTGTCCAAGCCAAATCTCATTAGATTCACACCTCATGTTAGGAATCCCGGTAGGAAAATTTTGATCAGAACTAATGAACTAAGATTTAGAAAAATAGAGGTGTATTTAGGAGAAATGAAGACATGAGACACAGACTCAAAACGAAACAGAGGAAAGCCAAGATCTTTGATCGAGGATGATCGGAGATTGGATTGAGATGGAATGAAAACAGACTGTGAAAAAATGGATCAAATCAAATCAAACTAACCTGGAACTCAATTAATTGATGACTACAAAGAATATGGAAAAAATACTAAGAACATGCATCATCAACGCCTAACAACCTCCTGCAGCTCCATGCATCGTTACCATCATCGTCACTCACCGCCATTGTCACACACTGCCTTCGTCTCCATGTGCAACCACTGCCTCCCATCCATTGATGTATTTTGAATGATTAATTTGGTAATTATTTGAGCAAAATAATAATTACGTGTTAAATATGGGATTCAAAATGAAAGAGAGAATATATACTAAAAATGACAATCATATGTGGATGAGATGAGTGGCTTTGTCGCAACATAGTGATTTTAATGAGATGTGTTGATCTTTTTCAGACGACTGAAATGAGGTACCGCACCGTAAATGCAGAAAGGTGCCACCTTATTTCAAGTTTTTCATATATATATATATATATATATATGAGAAGCGTAATGGGTCCTCCTCAAATTCCATTTACCAAAATACGTCTTAACACTGAGGAACTACTAAATATGTGCAATATCCTTATTAAATAAGGTTTCTTAAAAAAGATTTTGTTTCATGTTGTTAAAAACTTGAAATCAATGATACAGAAGTAGAATCGATAATCAAGAAGATGAAAATATGAACGTGGGAGTTTTATGTGGAACCCTACTCCTTAAAGAGCGAGATGAACCGCGAGAGGGCTCTAGGATGAGATCTTCTATTATGAATCTCTTAATGAATACAAGGAATATGAGGCTTCTTATAAAGCTGCACAGATAGACTGGAGTCCCACTTATAGATGAAGAGGTACTAAACATGAGAACAAGGTATCCAATTACTCATCTTTTACATATTCTAACACTCCCCTCAAGCTGAGAAAGCTACATCTTGCAATAAAAGAAAACACACACAACACATCCTCACTTGATATATCTGAGAGAGATGGGAGGATACCCGTTCAGAGTAGTTGTTGTTCAGAGAAGGTCCACACGAGGACGAGTTTGCAATGACCAGGATGTGCTTGTGGAGTCGCTGCAATACCCAGGTTGTGCCTGGAGTAGAGTCATTGTAGGAGAAGACCGGCGCGTAGATTAGTCTCGTTAGGAGACTTGTGTGGAAGTAGTCGATGCTTAGTGAATATGACTGGTATGCAGTAGACATGCTGGAGTCTTAATTTTCATGATGTTGATGGTAGAAGTATCCTGCGGTGATCCCATGTAGAGAAGTCCATCTAGAGTAGTTGATGTCGAACATCAGAAGTAGAGTGGTTGTCTCTCATATGTAGATCTCGAGAGTTGGGCCTATCCCATACGTGAACCCAGAGAATGGCTTCTCCCATATTTATGGGGACTTGAAGTTGGATCACTTATATAAGGACCCTGGAGATGAGATCGCTTCCTGAGGAGCCACAAGTAGAAGATGATGGACGCGATAGAAATCATGTAAATACATCCTAAGTAGAAGAATATATGCCCTGCTTTCACTCCTTTCTCCCACACTTATCAAAACATGGAAATAAAGAACCAAGACAACATAAATCAACGTAGAAAATACTTTTATTTTCTTTTTTTTTCACAAATTGTTCCCCCTTTTTAGCTTTTCTCTTTCTTTTTTGTAAGTCGTCCACTTCTTTTCTTGGTTTTCCCTTTTATTTAATCTGCCTCCTTTTATTCTTCTATGTTCTTTTTTAAGTGGCCTCTTTTTTATTTGGTGTCTCCCTTCTTTTTTTTTTTCAAATCAGCCCTCTTTGTTTTGCATACAAAAGCGGTCGATATAGCCCAAATAGGGCCCAAATATAATGCACTCCCCTTTTTTCACATACAATACAATTGGACCCAGAAGACCCTCTTCTTCCCTTTTTTTGGTCTGTAAGTTTTCAAGTGTTAGGGAAGGTTGCGGTGAGACCCGAGGAAAGAAAACCCCTGCCAAACCTCAACCTCCCATTAAGTGAACCATATCAACAACAAAGTCCAAAGTTTTCAAGGATGGACAAGAGCTACTTGAGGACCATCTTCTATTCCTTTCGGCCCAGATTCCCTGCACATCAACATCGGCAATTGAGCACAGACGCTTATGAGCAACAGTATCAGGGTAGTCTTTGATCCAAGTCAAGGTGCCTAGGAGTGACAGAGATGGTGGTGAAGCAAGCACAGGGTAGAGCAAGCACCCAACCAATCATTAGAGGCGAAGGGACAATTGAAGAGTGAACGGGCATAGGAGTCCTGAATACCAGAGCAAAGGTAGCAAGGGTAAGGAGCACATATCCCAAATTTGACGAGCCGGTCGGTGGTAGGAAGGTGACCCAGGACTGCCGTGTGGAATGTGTAGGGGACGTACCCTTGGCCCAGACGTTGGCAGCCCACGGGACAACCTCGCCCCTGGGGCAAACAAGTTCACAAGCATCAGGGAAGGAGAAGCCCTTAGGCGAGTGTGTCCACAAGTAAGGGGGTACATACCGGTAATAGCCCCATGCAGTGCATCCCTTCCCCTCAAGATCATTTTTCGAATGATGGGTCATAACGGGAAGGCTGGACATCCCAGAAGGCGTGAGCATTAACTATTTCCATCGCTTGTAGAGAGCCCATATGGAGGAGTCCGAGGAGAGCAACCTCCAAGACCACGGAGAAACCATGGCATCACGGATGGTGGCTAAAGACCTTAAGTCAAGATCACGCTCCTCTTTAGGGAGGCAAACCGTAGACCAAGAGATATCCTGTTGTCGGTGTCCCCACAAAAAGTCCGCACAAAGCATGTCGACCTTGCAAAGAGAGCAAAGGGGAATGAGAGTGGTTGCATCCCAATAAAGGATGACGCAAAAGATGACCATCTTCAACAGTTGCAAATGATCTGCCATGGAAAGGGCCTTTGCCTTCCAAGTACAAAGCAAGGCTCTCACCCTATCCTCCAATGCCTTAGCGTCATTACACTTCCCATAGGAGGAGACGAGAGGGACTCCCAAATAAATTGTCAGAAGTGATTGCCTCAGCATACCCAATTGGAGAGCGGTAGCGAACTCGTTTTGGGAGTGCTTGGGATGAAAGAGCTTGCTCTTCTTGACATTCATTTTCAGCCCTGAGAGAGAGCGAAACATGCATAGGATATCTCTGACAGCTAAGAGAGAGCTTGAGGTTCTCTTGCGGAATATCAGCCCGCCTAGGTTGGGTTGATATAGAGCAGACTACAGGGGTATTGAGGCCTGAGGTTCCCCCTCAATTTCAAACACAACATTAGGGTTCCCAGAAAGGGGAAACCCAATGCCGTCGCCAACTCCTAAAGTTGTTGGAGTCACGTAAGTATTGCTGATGGAGGAGTCATACCGTTGCCTGGGATGGAGAATCGTATGGAAGGGGTTGGTGTTGGAGGACTCGCTTCGGTGGTGTGCTGCATTGCACGAGCTTTGGGTTCCAATGCCTCTTCTTCTTCCTTCTTCAAGAAGTGATCCGGAGGATCTGTTCTGAGGGGGGAAGTGGGGCACATCACCGTATCTACGGGGCTTGAAGCGAGTGGGGTTCCAAACCTCTTCTTCTTCCTTCTTCAAGAATTGCGGCGGGGAGAAAGAGGGTTGTACTTCCTCTAAAGATGATATGCCGGGAGAAAGAGGGATGTACTTTGAGTCCCACCTCGATTGCCAGTGAGGAGATATCATACTAGAGATGGCCTTGTATGTGCATGGAGGGAGAAGCAGTAGAGATGATGTGGTCTTTACAAGGGTGGAGGCATGCAACAGAGGTGTTGGCGATCATTCTGGAGATGATCGTACTTGAATAGGGCTTATAACATAGATTGCAAGGCCGACAAAAAGCAAATACGAAAAACAATCCTAAGAACTGAAATTGCTGGAGATTCTTGTTGCTGTGTAAACAATCATGATTTCATCAGAATCCCTAGAACTCTCGAACTTGAGAGGATTATGAACAAAATATATCTTTAAAAATAAAGTCAGAATTGAACTACTTTATTTCTATATTGAAATAAAAATGCGGAAGTAGAATCGATAATCAAGAACATAAAAATATGAACGGTGGAGTTTTACATCGAACTCCACTCTATAAGGAGCGGGATTAAACCGTGGGCGAAGGCCCCTAGGGCCCGATATTCTATTGTGAAACCCCACCCTCTCTTTCCTTTTTGTTTGCGCCCTTATGTCGCCACACGAGGGGACATGGGGATGTAAACACACAGACAAATTGGAGTCCCAATTATAGATGATGCGAAGCTAAACATGAGAGCAGAGTAATTGGATCTTGGAAAGATACAATTATCCATCTTTTACTTACTCTAACACCTATTAAGTAGGATAATGTAACATATGATCTAGTATGAATATGTAAGACCTAAGCTTATTAATTGTTATTTATACCTTTCCCTTACCCTATCTTGCCTTCCTTATCCTGCAAAAACACTCCCTAAACACTCCCTAGATTGTTGAGTTGTGTAAAACACATTCGGTATCTAGCTAGTATAATGACTAACCTTTGTAAACCCTTATCTGCTAGATAGGTCTTCAAGCGGATCAAATTTCCCAATTATGAAGGTATTCATGTGTATACACCTAATCAACAATAGTGGAACTAACTGGACAAGAGATCGATGCCAAGTATCTTTAGAATATCATGCACTCAATTCTCCCTTGATTGCTTGTTGCCTACCTCAAATGTGCATAACTCTTTAACATGGTTTCTTTGAATTGGTGGTGTTAGAGTTATTGTATTTGCATGCATGTGACCCATCGGGTTCTGTAAACCCTCGTGACTCTTGGGGTTACGTAACCTTTTGTGACTCTTCGAGTTCCGTAACCCCGGTGACCCTTCGGGTTCCGTAGCTCTTGTACTCTCTAGGGTTTTCTCTGTATATAAGAGACCCTAGCTTTATGGAATAAACATCTCATCTATCCCATTTGTCTCTCTTCTCAACATGGTATCAGAGCGACAGTCCTAGACCGGAGCCTAAATTCGCCACCACCACCAGCCCTCTCTCCATCGACAAGGAGAGAGGGCTGAACCTCTTGCGTTACTCATGGATTCGATGGTCTCGCGCAAGGCAGACCGAGTCTTAGCAACACCAGCTGTCATCACCAGCAGCACCTAAAGCGTCGCTCGAGGCTCCAGCAGCCCCAGCCACATCTCCTGCGTCGTCGGCACTCCCTAGAGCCCCTCCTCTCCAACAACCCTTGCTTCACCACAACTTATTTCTCCCAATGACGCCTGCTGTCCTACCACGACTGATAGACTGACACTCCATACTACTACTCAGATCATCCGTCTTCACCGAGCATCGACTTCTTTGTCTGGGCATATACTTCTTCTTTTACGACCCGACTACTACTCCGTGCTGGACTTCTTCTACAGTGATTATTCTCCATGCACGACAGAGATATGTTCCGATGACCTACAGGCACGACAGAGATACGTTCCGGTGACCTGATATTGCAGTGACTCTACAGGCATGGCAGAGATACGTTCCGGTGACCTGAAAGGTACACACCCGTCCTCGAGCGAGGTTTTCTACCAGCAGTGGACATATGTTCTTATGGCGCATCGTGTGAAGATGTGGTGTATACTTTTTTTTTTGCTACAAGCTATAGCTTTCTCAGCTCCAGCTTGAGGGGGAGTGTTAGAGTTATTGTATTTGCATGCATGTGACCCTTCGGGTTCTGTAAACCCTCGTGACTCTTGGGGTTACGTAACCTTTTGTGACTCCCGGTGACCCTTCGGGTTCCGTAGCTCTTGCACTCTCTAGGGTTTTCTCTGTATATAAGAGACCCTAGCTTTATGGAATAAACATCTCATCTATCCCATTTGTCTCTCTTCTCAACAGGTGGAAACAAATCATACGGGTTAGATTGAGAAATTAATCATCATAAGCTTGATTAATAGTTCTTGCATGAAATGTAAAATAAGGGCAACTAATCACATAATAAAATCTAATTAGGGATACAACAATCATATATGATGAGAAATATTTAACGTAGAAAACTTCAATATGATGTAAAATAAAACATGAGGCTAATCTCAACCCAAAAACGAGAACCATAATCAGATATTTCTGTCCTGTAATGGGACTTATAGAATACATCACAAGTAAAGGAGAAATCACTAGAATAATAGATAAGCCTGTGATTTGATCTTCTCCTTACGACCAATTTTGTGGAGAAAAAAATCATCACACCATACATGTCTCGCCATTTAGCATTAAAAGGATTGAGGTGAGAAATTCTCCCTTTAATGTGTACGCAAGTTAAAGACAATATCATCTCTTCTGCATTTGCCAAAATCCCCTCCCTTCTGCATTTGTCAAAATCTCCTCCGCTTCTTTACTTTTATTATTTCATGTGGATTCATAAAGGCTGATCTCAACAACCTACAAGGAAAGAGTGGCAAAAGTGTGGGAAATTCCATTCACCAAAGAACATAAAGTGCTAATCAAGTAAATTGTAGTCATTTCAAATGGCAAAGCAAGGATCTAATCCCTAGTTATAGCAAATAATTATTTGTCAAGGCTAAAGGCATAATAATGCCAACTCCTCTTCAGTTGTCATACCAAAGCCTACACCATTGTTTTATAAAGTAATGACGAACTTGCGGTAGTGCTCTAAAGAATACAATTTTCAGGGAGTCATCAGTATTTGGTCGAATTGCATGATGATACACGTAAATCATCAAGCATAGAATCTGAAATAAGAGGATAATCAACCCAATAGATCTCCCTCTCATGGACAATGTGGTAAATTCTCCAAATCTATGATGAAGCAACCTCACAAACTTTTTAAGTGATAAAATCTTTGTCATCATATCAACATGATTATTATTCATGTAAATCTTGTAAAGTATAAGTTGTTTCCATATCAGATAATATCTAACATTGACATTTTTCATTCTTGTAAGAAAAGTAAAGTTCTTGTCATGTTGAATCACACTTTCAATATCATAATAAATGAGGTATTTACCTCGCATAAAATTGGTTTCTTATGTGAACTTCCTCCTCTGTAAGACGTCTTTGCTAGCTATGTGGCAACAATGAATTTTTCCTTTGTACTAGACACCGTTGTGTACTTCTGTGACCTTGTTTTCCATGAAGCATCTCACACGTATGGCCATCAAGAATTGGAGATAGATCATGTATTATCATTATGACTTGCCACATTCGAGTTTGTGTAGTCTAAAAAAACGATCTTCTCTGCTCCAAAACATACATATTGTAAGTGGCATAATGATATCTCAAGATCCATTTATTTGTATTCTAATGCTTTTATCTAGTATTTAAGATAAAGTTACTACTGATTCTAATTGAATGAGCAATGTCAGGTCTACTACATAGCATTGGGTATGTCATTTTACTTATTATTGTTGCATAAAGATCAAATCGACATCCTTCTCTTCATTGATTCTCCAATGATGCTTGATAGTTAACTTGAAGTGTGCTTTAGGGATTTAGTTTATTCATGCTGAATCTTCAAAGTAAGTTCTTTTGGAACATGAGGGGTGAATATCCTAGGTAGGTGTTCAATGTTAAAAAAAAGAAGTAAACATGAGACAGATAGTACAACTGCCAAGACGCAAACAAAATTTCATGAGCTAAAATATTCACAAATTAAAGTTATTTGTCATGGAAGACTACATTGATTCCAATCAATTATCAAACATAATCCCCCAAAAATGCAAAAAGTCTCGCCTATTCTCTTCTAGACTGGAAAGATGTGCCATGAAGACGTTTAGAAGACCGACGCACTAGAAGTATCCACCCATTTCATCCATTCTCCCCGCTACATTTCCTTTGCAAAACAAAGGAGAAAAAGATGCTTCGTATCCTTAGGCTCCTCCTGACAAATGTAGGTAACCATAGTTGTAGAGAATGGTCAAGCCCCTCAACATCTTGGTACACTCTAAATCTGTGAAGTAATCATCTTCACTCTCAAGGGGGTTTGGGCATCTCAGATCAGGTTGTGATTCTAAGTATGTTTCACAGAAAGAGCTCTGTAAGACTATTTCATCAGAAAACTCTATCATCCCATGTCCATTGAACCTGCAAGTCATCCAACATGCGCAGATGGACTCACTGCTCAGAGATCACATATTTAAAGTTGGGGGCTTGCGTCGAGAATCCATCCAACACTCTGCTAGTGAAGTTTTCCTATCCACATTGAAGGTATACACACAAGAAATGATCGCAAAGTGCCTCCCTCCTACTACTCATCTCTCCAGAACTGAAAGGAGAGACCATCACTAAGTACTTATTATAACTGAGGAACAACATTGAATTAGGTCAGCATAAAAGGTAGACAGACCTCTCACCACTCCAGTTAATCAATAAGTCGTGGTGGAGAAATCATGTAGACCTCTAAGCAATCTGCATATCATGTACTCAGCAGACCCCAGTAGCCACACCACCATGTCAAGAGAAGCACCTTGCTCATATTCTCTTTCTTGATTATCCCCTAATTTCCCTCTTTCAATGGACTAGCAACTATAGCTGAATCTACCAAGACTCTCCACCACTTTCCTACCTAAGGATGGACCTGAAAGATCACGACATTATCCTTCATGTCTCTAATGGACTGCAATCTATATGTTATTCACAGATAGGTCAAACATTATTACAACTGAAGCAATGACTTTTGCAGAACCAACCTTCTCGTCCTTGTTAGAGACCTATCTTCTCATCCAACTAACTTTTGCTACATCTTCACCAACAAAGGCCTCCATATAGGTGTATGGACGTTAATGCCTTCTTGCCCATCTCCATATTTTGATCATGTATCATGGTATTAGGTCTCTTCATGATACTCCGAAGGGCCTTTGGTACTTCTTCTTGGACAAGGATTGAGTGCTTCTTGATTTGCCATTATACATAAGTTGACATTTTGATTGAACTCCTCAATCTTGAACATCATCGTCATTTTTACAGATTCTCCGACAGTGAATTTAATACCATTTTTGGGGGTAGTGATCCACACAAATAACAGCCAAGGATGCAATTATTATCAGATACGGATTTTTAGGGGAAAATCTTCTAGTGTAGAAGGAAAAAACCACATATAAAGCGAGTGGGAAGTACGATCTTAGAAGAAGCGGTTTTATCTAGTAATGGAATTACTATGAATATAAATATAGCGGAAACTTCCTCCCAAGAAATCCTCCTAAAAGAAAACGTTGATGTGCAAGCCTAGTAACGTCTTTATGTGACTTGGAGTATAAGTCCGGTAATTAATTTCCAACCACGTTACTTGTCATGCGAGCCGAGTAACAAGTTTTCTTAGTTGGTGTGGGTAATAGGCTCAATTTGGTTATAACTCAAGGCAAAACAAGTGTTTTTGTTGGAGTATTTGGTTGTGCGCCATATGAGTTGTAGTAGGGTAAATGGATCCTGGAGAAGATCCATTTACCCCGTCCACGTGTTTAGTCCCACATCTACTAGTGGTGGGACTTGGAGGCTCTGTGGAGGCTATATAAGGAGCCCCAGGTCTCCTGTATCAGATGAGAAAGTCATAGACAAACACGGCCCTTTGAGGCCTTCTCCCGTGGTTTCATCCCGCTCCTCACGGAGTAGGGTTCCATGTAAATCTTTGTGTTCTTCCAGTTTCATATTTCTAGATTATGTTGTTTTATCATTCCACTTCCGCTTCCGATTCTCGGGGTTTTCATTATATTCTTTGTTCATGATTCGAGAATCAATTTGAGAGAAGATTTGGTTCGTGTTTATCGTTGGAAGTTTTTTTCATTCATTCTGCGTCAATGAAGAGCGTCAGGTTCTAGGGTTACGAAACCCTAATCAAGAAGCTGCAATCGTCCAGGCCTCTCCTGAGTTCACGCATCTCCAGGTGCACTCGTGCACACAGGAGTGAGCATACACACATCCCCTCCAGGCATGCCACATCTCCCAGGCGCAAGACGCGAAATTTTTTTTACTTGAACACTCCCACCAGACGTGAACATGCAGCCGCATCAGACTCAGAAGGTGACGCATCGCGCCTCACGACATCAGAATCCAAAGGGCGGCGGCAACACGCGAGCCCTTTGTGCTCCCCAAGCCACAAGCGGCACACCCGCAGACCCTCAACCAGGCAGCCTCCCTACCAATATCGTACACAACCCTCCTCGCCTCCAGGCGCGCTGGCGGCCCGTGGGAAGCCCTTACTACTGGTCCCTCATGATCAGGGTGCAGGCACCAAGCAAGCTCGAGGCAGAACCCTAAGGCGTTGCCATCTTCTTGCGCAGGTGGCGTATGAGATTGACGCTCCTCCTCCAGTCCTGGCGGCGAGATCCCTACAGTGCGATCTCCAACGGCATCTGCTCTCGTGCAGTCGTGCGCCCCTCCCCCAGGAATCTCATATCATGTCCACACGCGCCATCGCCGGCCCCTCCAAGCAATCCCTTCTAGCGGCGTTCAAATCGCACGCCCAGGCTGCGTAGCACAGCGCTGCCCAGATCGCCTCCCACAGACGCGCATGATGCAAAACCCCAAAAAGGGGGCGGCGACGCTATAGAAAGAAGGCTCGATGGGGCGGCCCCTTTTGCGAAGGGTTTCCCCCGTGGGAACCCTAAAAACGGCAGTTCCTGCGTTAAAAAAAGTGGAGGAATTGATTTTAAAAAAATGAGAAAAAAGGAGGGCTACTGTTGAAAAAAAAGGGGAGAGATTTCAAAAAAAAAAGGTGCGTACAATGAAAAGCCATAGGCAAAGTTTTTTTTCAAAAAAAAAAGGAATTTCCTTTGCAAAACCGAGAAAAAAAATCAACGGCTTATTAAAAAAAATTGACGGCTATTAAAAAAAATTTTGAATGAAAATGGCCGAGAAAAAAAATGAATGAATGTTTTTGAAAAGCCGGAAAAAATGTAACCGGCTTATCTGATTGTGTTTCCCCCATATTATCTTGTCTTTCCCAACTTTGTCGACGTTCATGTTTTCCAACAAGTATGGGAGAAAGGGGGAGTATATGTAGAGTCACAGGTCTATTCAGATTCTTCAGATCCAGATACAGATTTCCAGAACATCCAGACTTCCAGACTCTACAGTTTATCAGATTTCAGACTCGACATTCAGATTGGTCAGAGTCCAAGTTCGAGGCACTCCATGTTTGAGTGACCCATTTTTCGAGTTCTCTAGAGAGAGACTCAATTTCAGACTCGCAATGTATGCGGTCATTTTCAGATGAACACATTTATGCCATCAGTTCAGAAGTCCCCATCCTTTCTTGTTTTGTAGGCCAGAGTTTTCATATAAGCCACAGGGACTCCAGAGTAGAGGACCATTCCCTATGCCATGTTGGCAAGGGTTTTCATGTGGTATCATAGGGACACCAGAGCAGTGTACCGTTCTCTGAGCAAGATGGGAGAGACCCAGTTCTCCGAAGAGGAGACTTTTCAGACTCCATTTTCCAGCGACCGTGGACTCCGAAGAGGATTGCACAGCCACGACCCTTTTCAGTTCGGTCCTTTTCAGAGATGGAGCAGTTGTCCACATATTGTGGCAGGCCAGAGTACTCCGACGAGGAGACTCATTTCAGTGCAGTGACTCTGACAGGCGCAGTTCAGAGCACATGATCTCCGACGAGGAGATTCAACAAACTCACACTCCAGCCCATTCTTCCTCCTCACCTGCACAGCATGAGAAGCAACGTCCTCGACAGCATCAGTTGTGCGCGTTGGGTTGATATTGTCCGTAGTGTCCTGTAGCGTTGAATTGAGTCTCTTTCTGTTTGTCCAAGCTGAGCATTGCATGCTCCAGCTTGAGGGGGAGTGTTGGAGTATTTGGTTGTGCGCCATATGAGTTGTAGCAGGGTAAATGGATCCTTGAGAAGATCCATTTACCGCATCCACATGTTTAGTCCCACATCTACCAATGGTAGGACTTAGAGGCTCTGTGGAGGCTATATAAGGAGCCCCAGGCATCCTGTATCAGATGAAAAAGTCAATAGACAAACACGGCCATTTGAAGCCTTCTCCCATGGTTTCATCCTACTCCTCACGGAGTAGGGTTCCACGTAAATCTTTGTGTTCTTCCAGTTTCATATTTCTAGATTATGCTCCGTTTTATCATTCCGCTTCCGCTTCCTATTTTCTAACAGTTTTCCATGTGTTAAACATAGATTTGTTTATTGTGTTGAGGAATATTATTGGCCATTTTGTCATACAACTCTTTCAGTACCTAGGCTGACATTCTGATTCTTACAAATTTATTTACGATAATTAACAGTAATAATCAGTTGCCAACTGAAAGGATGTTAAAATGTTAGCCACTAAATGTAGTATAAATTGGCGTGTCACCTCCAAAGAGGTTCGTCCTAGTTCGTACAATGATTTAAATCATAGCAATCAGGGATATGTTGAATAATTTCCTTCCAATATTGTTTGACTTCCCTTGGCCTTTTCCTATAAATATCTTATATAACTTCTTACGTCTTTGAATTCATTCATTAATTTTCTTTTTTTCTGGAGATGTATAAAGCAGTGAATATGTCACTCATTCTATCTTCTACTTGTGCTGCATTAGTTACATCCATTCTGCATTTGATCCTTCTTGTGCAGTTGCACATTTATTTCAGTAGCATCTGAATTTCATCTATGTACATAACTGTTGGTTCCACAGTTTGTCTCACATAACATGCAGGTCTAACTTCTTAAAAAAAGGCAGGTGTAAGAGTTTCTTTATAATATCTGCCTCACTTTCAGATATTATAAATTTATAATATCTGTCTGACTTACTTTATAATATCTGCCTCACTTTAAGATGTTCTTGGCACAAGTAGAACACTAGAAATTCCTCACCATTTTGACGTGTATGTTTAAATGTCGTCAACACATTACTTTAAAGGAATCTGTCTTTGACCATTCATTCTTCCTATCTAATTTTGAATTTTTATAGGTAAATGTTTCTACTGTTGAACCTGATGAATCAAAGCCTGGTTCTTCCGAGGATGCAGCCCAAGAGTATCCATGTAATAAGAATCATATCATCAGGCTCTAATTTATGTTTGTTTGTATGATTTTTAGTTTTTTCTCCGCAGCGCTTGAGGTAAAGAAAAGAAAGCGACACAAGAGAAAACACGTTGAAAACAGAGAGCATTGCGATATGAGAGGAGTGTACTATAAAAATATGAAATGGCAGGCAGCAATAAAAGTTGACAAGAAACAAATCCATCTTGGTACTGTTGGGTCACAGGAGGAGGCTGCCCGACTATATGACCGGTACTCTATCAGAAGTCACTCCTATTCTTTTTTTGAATTTTTATTATCTTTCTCTGATTATAAATCTTCTATCAGTTTAATTTGCGTTTGAAGAATAAGATAAATCTTCGCGAGAGATTTACTGAGAAATTAACTATCAAGGAGAATATAAAAAGTTTTAAATATATTTTTCCTTTAAATTTTCTTTAAAAGTTCTTATTGGGAGTTAGATTCAGGTGAAATTCTCACTATGTGTTTATTTGTCTCCTTTGTTCTGTGGTATTCCTTTTCATTATAGTTTGAAATGATATTTTATAAAAGAAATAACCTTAAACTTAGCAGTGATGCTATTTAGGACACAACTTTTTTATGCTGTTAGAGGG
Source organism: Ottelia alismoides (assembly GCA_037367405.1). Lineage (NCBI taxonomy): Eukaryota > Viridiplantae > Streptophyta > Magnoliopsida > Alismatales > Hydrocharitaceae > Ottelia > Ottelia alismoides. The sequence goes on along the minus strand of JAZKJV010006000.1, from coordinate 119,758 downwards.
GACAATAGGGTGTTCCGGTCAATTTTGTTATTGAATCGCATAATAGAGAAACCTTTGTGTTTACATTTTCACAGTAAATTAATGAGCGACATAGTCTCGATGCGCAAGTAAATGGAGCAAAAGTTCAGATGCTTACTCCAGTCCTTTTTTTTTCCAAGTTTATCATATTATTTCTTTTAAAGAGATTTAATAGGACAGGACAGATTACAAAAACTTCCAACATTATGGAAATTCATTTTGCTTATGAACTGATAACTAACACTCAGTTTTCAACTGATTTCAAATGAATTGATGGTGCAGAATTAGTGTTAATGTTTTAAAAGTTACTGCTTAAATTTTGAGTTTAGAGACCATTCGTGGAAGGTTGTGGGAGTGGACCTGTACACATCCCTATAGAATGTGAACTGATTTATAATTTTTGGCTTTTGGCAGTCATTTAGAACATGATGATGAAGGGCATTAAGACTTTTAAGTCGTTCAGTCATTGAGTATCAAATTTATTTGAGTGAAATAGGTAGTGTTTCTAGTTATAGGTACTGAAGTTTCTTGGGGATAAGAAGTGTGAGTTGAGAATGTGGATGATTTTCATCTCATTCTCATTCTTATGATACAAAGCCGCCACCCTGACTTGGTCAGGATTTCAGAATTAGATGGATGTCTACAGGTATCAATACATGTTACTATACATATTTGTAGAGATTTATGTTATGTTATTATGTACCGTTTAATAGTTTCTATTTTTCTTCTGGACTCTTATGTAATTTACCCATGGGTTCTCTCTATATAAGGGAGCCTAGGGTTCTATGGAATAAACAGTTCACTCATTTCCACCAACATGGTATGAGAGCCAAAACCCTAACCCTAACCCTCATCCCGCCGCCACCCCCCTCTCTCTCTCTCTCTCTCTCTCTCTCTCTCGACGGCGCCATCTCATCCCGACGCTCCTTCCGAGGCCCCTTCCATCCCCCGGTGTCTTCCAGCCCCGACGCTCCTTCCAGCTACCCGCCCGCAGTCCCCTTCCGCCGACCCCGGCCAGCCCCGCGGCCCCTCTCTTATGCCGACCCCCGCGGTACCTTCCAGCCCCGCCCCTCCCCCCGCGGTCGGCAACTATCTCGTCATGGATTTGAGTGCATAAACGTCTACATATGCACTCAAATCCGATCAAGTTTATGTAGACACCGGTCTCTTGTCTACAATCCCTAGTTTTCGTCTCCGGCAAGATGTCAGAAAGTAAAGTCGATATGCCCTCCATAGGCGCATTCAAAGGTCCAACGCCAATAGTCAAGATAGATGGGACGAACTATGAGCTCTGGGCGATGCAGTTCATGAGTCTCATGAAGTCGAACGGTAAGAAGCATATACTTACCGAGGATGAGCCGACAGGGAAGACTGGGATCTATGCCTCCTGGGAGGCCGATGATTCTTATGCTAAGTTTGGCTATCAGGAACAGTGTTGATGGAGATTGCCAATGATGTCCTCCATCAGCCCACCGCCAAGGCGATGTTGGATATTCTGGCTGCCACATATTCACAGGTGCGGAACGAGACCAAGATGTTACAGCTCAAGCATGATATTTTTACAATGAAGAAGAATGGGTGGCCGCTTCACTCTTTGTACACGTCCTTGCGGGGGATGTTTGAGAAACTATATAGCACTATAACACTCACGGCGACTCCATAACACCAGAAGACCTTCCGGAATGCTACCATGGTGGGCGTACTACTAGCAACACTTGATCCTGAGTATGAGGCAGTCCGCTCTCAGATACTTGCCGATGCTACTATTCCTCCTATGGAGAAAGTTTACCGGAGGCTCAGTCGCATCTCTGTTTCTTCCAGCACATCTACTCCACCCCCGTCGGTGATGGCGGTATCGCGAGGGAGAGGTGGTCTGTCTTCCTTTCGTGGTCGTGGACCTCGTGGCCGAGGAGGTCGTTTTTGCCAGCCGTGTTCTTTCTGTCATCGCACAGGTCACTCAGAGGATACATGCTACTCTAAGCATGGGTTTCCAGCATCGGCACACATAGCCGAGCATGTTACATCTCAGTCGGCATCCACTACAGATCACCGGTTCGAAAAGCTTGTAGCGCGTCTGCGTGATAGTATGCCTCAATCATCTACTAATTCTCCTGGTGGATCTCCAGATGTTGCCGCTACAACATCTTCCAGTACTTCTGGCGCTGCCAGTACCTCAGGTAGTGCTATTGCCTTTACATCTTGTCATGGTCTCTCAGATTGGATTATGGATTCTGGCGCCACCCATCACCTCTGTCGTGAAAGAGATAGACTTGAGTCATACAGGGACATCTCACCTGGATGCTCGGTGCTCATAGCTGATGGGACTCATTCCTCCATCGTTGGACAGGGGGAGATCACCTTGTCACCTTCTATGAATTATCAGAATGTTCTACATGCTCCTGAGTTTTTCATGAATTTATTATCCATTAGTCAAATTACGAAGGATTTGCACTGTCGCGCTATATTTGACCCAACGTCTCCCTTTTTTTCAGGACATACTAACGGGCATGGTGATTGGCTGTGGCTCTGAGCAGAATGCTCTCTATCGTCTGTTTCGAAATTCATATGCTGGCGTCTCTTCCCATTCAGCCGGATCAGTCTCTCCGTACACATGGCATCTTCGCTTTGGTCACCTCCCGCTCCAGAAAATGCGACATCTCTTGCCTCAGATCTCTCCGAGTTCGTCGTTTCGTTGTGAAGCTTGTCAGTTGGGAAAGCATCATCGTTCTAGCTTCCCTAGTCGTCAGAGTTGGAGCAATAGCTCCCCATTTGAGTTGTTTCATATTGATATTTGGGGTCCGAGTCGTGTACTTGATCATCAGGGACACATGTTTTATCTAGTTGTAGTTGATGTCTTTTCTCATGTATCTTGGGTTTTTCTTTTGAAGAATAAATCTGAAGCAGGGGATGTTATTAAAAATCTCATCAGTGAAGTGCAGAATTTTTTTTCTACTATCAAATATGTTCGTACGGATAATGCATAGGAATTATGCACTCGTTCTCTCTCCCAGTTTCTTTCGTCCAAAGGTATTATTCACCAAACCACTTGTACTTACACATCTCAACAAAATGGAGTGGTAGAGAGAAAACATCGTCACCTTCTTGATATTACTCGAACCCTGCTAATCCAGAGTTGTGCGCCTATCACCTTTTGGGGGGATGTTGCCCTTAAAGCCTGCTGGTCAATCGCACGTCGTCCTCTGTTCTTGGTGAGAAAATTCCTCTTTCTGTTATTTTCCCTGATAAGGAATTATTTTCACTTACTCCTCGTGTCTTTGGTACTGTTGCCTTTGTTCACCACTTGTCTCCTGAACTTGACAAACTCTCTCCTAGAGCCGTCAAGTGTGTCTTTGTAGGTTACTCTCAGACTCAGAAGGGTTATCGTTGTTATGACCCCATAAACAAGAGATATTTTGTCAGTGCTGACGTTATATTTTTTGAATCTGTTATGTACTTCTCCCCTGCAGGTGACAGGTTGGTCTCTTCCACATCTATTGATGATATCTATGTTCCTCCTCCTCCTAGTCTGAGTCCACCTGCGTCCAATCCAGTTCCAGTTGTCACACCACCACCATCACCACCACCACCACCTCCACAACCACCTATCCCACCATTACCTAAATTCTATACACGTCAGTCAGGTCCTGCTCAGACTACACGTCAGGCATCCATCACTCCTCAGGTATGTTCAAATGCTATTACTAATGATGGGTCAGATAATGTGCATGTGCATGATTCTTCGTTGCAGGAGAAGGACGCACCATCGAGTACAGTGGACGGTGACCTTGATGTCCCTATTGCTATTCGGAAGCAGAAAAAGACTTGCGTGTCTTATCCATTTGTTTCCCAGGTTTCCTTTCACCGTCTCACAAGTGACTTTCAGAGGTTTGCTGCGGCTTTGTCTTCCGTGGAGATACCACGGACTTATCAAGAGGCTATGAAAACTGACTGTTGGAGATTGGCTATGGAAGAAGAAATGCATGCTTTACAGTCCCGTGGTACATGGAGCCTGGTTACCGCTCCATCTGGCGCATCTATTGTTAGCTGCAAATGGGTGTTCACAGTTAAATACCATGCAGATGGCAGTCTTGATAGGTACAAGGCATGACTTGTTGCGAGGGGTTTCACACAAACCTATGGTGTGGACTATTTGAATACATTCTCTCCAGTGGCTCAACACTCTACTCTTCGCATTCTTCTATCGGTTGCTGTGGTACGTGACTGGTTCATATTTCAACTTGATGTCAAGAATGCATTCTTGTATGGAGATCTGCAAGAGGAAGTCTACATGCAGCAACCACCGGGGTTCACTGCTGAGGGGGAGAATCATATGGTGTGTAGACTTCATAAGGAGATATATGGCCTTAAACAGAGTCCAAGAGCGTGGTTCCAGAAGCTTTCCCACTTAATTGAACGACAGGGATTCAAAAGATCAAATGCGGATCACTCGTTCATTCAGAAGAAGTTTAGAGGTACGGTTGCCATCATGGTATATGTTGATATTCTGGTTACATGAGATGACGTTCAGGGAGTAGAGATTGCAAAAGCATTCTTGGGCCATCAGTTTGTCACGAAGGATCTTGGTACCCTAACATATTTTCTAGGGTTGGAATTTGTCAGGAATGTACAAGGTCTGGTGATGACCCAAAGGAAATATATTACATATTTTTTGGTTGAACAGGCATGGTTGGATGTAGACCATCGAGCACTCCTATGGATCCAAGTATGAAACTGTATGACAATGATAATGAAGAAGTGGACAGGAGAAGATATAGATAGATGGTGGATCTTTATATCACTATAACTCGACCTGATATTGCTTTTGCAGTAAGTCGGGTGAGTTAATTTATGGAGCAGCCAAGACAAGTTCATATGGATGCCATATACATGATACTGAGGTATCTAAAGTCCTCTCCAGGCTCAGGGCTGCTGTTTAGAAAGAACACAGATTTATCTATTTCAGCTTGTGCAGATGCAGATTACGCAATGTGTCCTAAGGATCGTAAGTCTACTTCAGGCTTTGCCGTTTTTGTGGGGAGCTCTCTGGTTTCTTGGAAAAGCAAGAAACAAACAGTTGTGGTGAGGTCTAGCACTGAATCTGAATATAGGGCCATGGTGCAAGCGAGCACAGAGATGATGTGGGTTTGAGCCGTATTAGAAGACTTACATATAGATGTACCTTTACCCATGCAGCTTTAGTGTGACAATCAAGCAGATTTTTTATTGCCAACAATCCAGCATTTCACGAAAGAACAAAGCATATCGAAGTGGACTGCTACTACACTAGAGATATGATCCAGAAGGGCTTGATTTCTATTTCACATGTTAGTTCAGAGGATCAGACTGCCTACATATTTACCTAGCCATTGCTCAGAGGACCCTTTCCGAGATGTTCTTCCAAGCTGAGCATGATTGACATCTATGCTCCATCTTGAGGGGGAGTGTAGAGATTTATGTTATGTTATTATGTACCGTTTCATATTTTCTATTTTTCTTCTGGACTCTTACGTAATTTACCTATGGGTTCTCTCTATATAAGGGAGCCTAGGGTTCTATGGAATAAACAGTTCACTCATTCCCACCAACAATATTCATTAACTTCTTGATTAAAGATGGATGGAAAATGATCATCAAACCGGACTTAATTTAACGAGTTAAGAACTTTTTTGCAAGACTTTTCTTATAAACTTTGATTTTCATTACAGTGCAGCATTTATGTGCGGAAGAGAGCCGAACTTTGAGTTATCGGAAATGGAGAAACAAGAACTCAGAAGGTTAACTTGGGAAGAATTTTTGGCAAATACACGCAGTGAGATAGCCAACAAGAGTAAGATAAAAACTTTGCTATCTGCGACTCCTTTTCCTAGCTTCCATTTTCTAGTAACAGCCATTTCCACCTCTCAGAAAATCAAAGGCGGCTTGGCTCAGGAATACGGAGGAGCTCAGAAGCACCAATGTGCAGGGACATTGACCTGCACACTGAACATGAAAGTGATGAGTACGATTACGATGTTGAGATAGATGTTGATGCATTAGTTTAAAGAGCACTGCAATTTCACAGAGAAAGTCAAGCTGATATAGATCAACAAACCATCTGTGTATAGACCAATAGGTTGTGCTCATTATTTTATTGTGCATAATTCATAAATGTGAGCAGCCTTGGGTTGATTAACTAAATCTTATCAACCTTAAATGGTGCTTGTATTAATTATGACATCAAATCATTCTTAACAGTCATAAAATGTTTGCAAATAGTTTATTTATAATTTTAGTTCATCCATATGTTTTGAGAGTATGTTGTTCGAAGTGCCCATGGCGAAGGATTGCCCTAACATGATCCTACTAAGATACAACGATTCATTCCCTTGATTGGTACACTATGTTCATGATCACCTTCAAGAATTGCCTTAGAGAAAGTGAGGCAGAACAAAGGAAAAAATGGAGCAGCAGAAAAACTCAGTTCTGAGTGGTGTCAGTCAATATAGATTAGATGGGATATTTATCTTGTTTTAATGGCTCCAATAATACCTGTAAGGACAGACAATCAAGGGCTGGCAATTACGTAATCACGAGATATAAATAAACATCTCTCCTAACCAGCACCAGATTTCGATCTAAAGCATGAGCTACGCTTAGGCGACGTATGCATGTAAGTGTATAGAATTAATAAAACCAAAATGGCTAATCCATATAGCCTTCTTTAACCCATGCTCACATGGATTTGGGGAAATACTACAAATATATGTTTAATGTTTTCTCTCTAGAGCTCTTCCGTCTGAATCTTTTATATTAAATGATGATACATTTAATTAAATATATTCAATACTCTACCTCAAGTTGATCATAAATGTCAATCATACCCGACTTGGCTACAAGTATTAAATGCTACATTATGGAAATATGCTGGGTAAGTGACGAGAGCGGAAATCCCTACGTTAATTTTATCGAATTAACGGATGATGTAGAATGTTATAGTCGGAAAATCTAGTGATTCGTTAAAAATGATCACACCGAGAAATGACATGGAGAATCAGGTCTCAATGCGATCAAATTTATTTATTTTACTTGGGTAAGTCCCAAGGTCGAACTCAGGGAGGTAATATAAGGGTTTAGAATTATCTCTAAATAATCTATGAAAATTTAGGATTTCAAAAGGAGAAACAAGAATTTTTTGGTGTTTTTTTTATCTATTTCAGTTTTTTTATGGATTTTTAAATAAAAAGTGTATTTAATTCAAGAAAGAGAAATATAATGCATGTGTTTGGCAAAATAATTTTTATGCAGGAAAATAATGCTATGCTATGTGAGGGGATATGAATAGACAAATGCAATATTTTTTTGTTGAATTTTAAAAGATGCAAAGTGATAAAACGCAGAAAAGCAATCAAGAGAATACGAACCCCAATGATAACAACAAATAATTATTCAATTAAGCCTTGATTAATTTCATGGAGTTAATCCCCACAAATCAAAAAGCAATGGAGAATTAACGATCAACAATAAAGGTGCTCAAAATGAACAAAAAAGATCTTTAATTATTATCAAAAATAGATTCTCAATGTTCGCAAGATATATAATAATTCAGGAATCGAATCGACACCATGAACATAAATCCGATGATAGATGTTCAAATTATGATTATACGAAGTTTAGAGACTTGAATGTAATAAAAATAACTAGAATCTTGCAAATATACCCTTCTGATGGACTATTTTACAATTTGGCGTCCGGGCTTCTTTCAATTTACCCATAGCAGGGGTAGATCTGGAATTCCAAAAAGTTAGGAGGATGCTTCTGTAATTTTTTCGCTTTACACGTGCACCTTACGTGTGAGTCAAACGACGGGGCCCCTTTGGTTATTTGCTGGAAAAAGGGGGCGATGATGCAATTTACCCACCCGCGCATGTGAGGGGTGCGTGCGGGGCAGGCTCGGTTGGCAGTTCGATGCGTGTCTCCACGTATCTTGATGATGCTGCTTCGATCAAACCCGGGGCACGAGGGTCGGGTCCCTGGCTGGGAGCCGTCCGATGGAGATGGCTTCGATCGATGGATGGAATTTAGGTGCCTTTGGACGACCCATATGTTTTGGGTTCTTTATCCAAGGGGTGCTATAGCCTGATCATGGAGATGAAGCAGCTGCAGAGCTCCTCGACCGTTGTGGTGAGGATGGAGGCAATGGTCGACACACGGCCAAGGGGCATCAGTGACGTGGCAGCGTAATGGCGTAAGGGTAGAAGAGCGACGTCAGACCAGAAGGCGAGCGGTGGCTAACAACAATAGCACACGGGGCTGCGATCATTGATGAAGGCGACATGATCGGTGGACCAGAAGACTGATAGAGGCACATCTGGGTGGTGATGGTGGAGCTCTTAAATGGCGGTGGAGAGGATCAGAGTCAACGAGAGGTTGCGGGAGGTAGAAGGGAAGATGTAGGGGAAGAGGGGGACGGTGATGGTGATCATCGAGGTGGCGGAGCGAAGCTGATGTACGAGGAATAGGAAGAAGAATAGAAAGGCCAGTTAAAGAAGAAGGGGAACAGGGGGTAGTTTCACATGGAATGGAGGAGCACAACCCTCTCCTGATGGTTGCCTCAGTTGTGGGCGGTCACGACGAAGCTGTGTAGTGGCTGGAGCACGCAATACAGGTGGGGGGGGCACCGTGGATCACGCCTAGGGGAGGTCTTCACCGGCCAAGGTGGGGTACTGTCACCCCTCCTTTCCTACAGCTCTCTCTCTCTCTGTTGATTAATGGTTGATATCGGTGGATAATCTCTGGAGGATGTTGCTGACGGGATTAAATAGGAAAGAGGGTTGATGATAGTGTTGCGTGAGAGTGGGTCGAGGCGAAGTTCACAGAGGAGTTGGTTGGAGAGGATGAGATAAGAAGTTGGTTTTTCGTCGGAGGAGATAAGGGGTTAGAAGCGATGTCTTGGGTTACTAGATGTTAGAGTCACCGTTGACGAAGAGGATAAGGAGGGTGGTTCGCCGACCATTGAGTTAGGGCAAAGATGGGGGTTAGAGAATGTGATAGGGTTCGTTAGAGTTGGCTAGAACACGATGATCGGGGAAGGATGGTGAAGCGGTGGATGGTGCAGGAGATGGGTAGTTGGAGTAGTAAGTGCAGCAGAGGAGGAGAAGACAACACACGTATAGTGCATGAGGGGGAAGGTGGACCCTCACGTGCGTAGCACGTGAGGAAGACGCTGCGAGGAGGCACGTGCGATGCGCATGGAGAGAGAAAATAGGGGTGGGACCAAGCACCAGTTGACCAAGCATGTGGTGCCATGTGGCACAGAGTTGACTGGATATTTGACCATGCATTTAAATGCAAAGAAAATAGAAATAAAATGCTGAATTAAGTCAGATGGAAAAATGACCAAAATGAAAACTGTGTATCTAAATGCAATCAACAATGTTCATGAAGGACTCTTGTGCAATTGAAATGCGGAATGCGAGATATGAATATTTTTTGTCATATTTTGTGCATAAATTACATTTTTTATCTTTATATTTTTTTATTTGATTTTTGTGATTGAATAAATGCATGCAAAAAATCAAACATGCTATGGAATTATGCAATGAACTCAAATGACATTTTTTTGGATTTTTTATGGGTTGAGTTAATGTCAAAATAAATTAAGAATGTGGAATATGTACACATGGATAAAGTTAGAAAGCTCAAGTCAGAATTGGTTTTTATCGCTTTTTATATTTTTTATTTTGATTTTTATGTATTTTATTAAAGCATGAAATGGTATGAAGAAATCAAAATGAAATAAATCAAAATGAGTGAAATATGCACATGAAATGATAAGTCAAAATCAACAAATACGTATAATGCACAGTTAGGTCACAAAACCCAATTTTCACAAATGGACTCCAATTCGTTTGAATTTGGTTTTGATTTTGTATATTTTTGAACGTACATTAATTCAAAAGTGAGTAGAGTTTTTTTTTGGATATGGTTATGAGAGAGATATCAACGTTTTTATTTGTATGTCTTGAAATTAGAGTTTGAGATTATTTTGCATATGTGCAAGTTAGCATTTTTTAGGATTTTTCATTGATTAAGGTTAGTGATATGTACACTATGAAGTTGATTTCAAGTCAATTGTAGTTAGTATGAATTAATCTACAATGGGTGAAATTAGGTGAAAGTGCATGGATGATTATGAATGCCATATAAAGTGTTAATTTATGCTATTTTTTAATAGGTGCTTAAAACTTAATTTTATGAAGTTAACATGCAAATGAACCTAGATTATGAGGGTGAAGCTTTATTTTTTGCTATTTAGAGCGATGAATCATAGATTCATCAACCCCTATACTTAAACGTTGCTCGTCCCCAAGCAACTAAAGAAATGAAGTGGCGAAATGAGATTAGATTCCATACCATGATCATGAGCAAAAGGTAAAAATGGAGATAAACCCGACCTTTAGATTAATAGTTTGGCGGAACTCCTATTAGAATTAGGGTTTTAAAATCAACAGCCTCCAAGTTCTACACATCATTGTAACAGTTTCGGCTCAGAAGTCATCTTAGATCAATCCTCCTCCCAAAGCATACCCCATGAACATCGGACAAATGTCTCTTGTGTATGAAGGGTGTTAGAGCTTCCCATTAAGAACGCCAGACTACCATGCAAACCTCTCCTCTAATAACTCATCCTTGGGGAGTCAGGTATTTCCTTCTAAGTTCAGGTACGTGCTGTGTCCACAATCGAAGGGGAGGAGAAGATACAAGAATAAGAAGATAACTGGAGTTTGGCCAGTGTAGCCACATCTCCTTGTGAAGTCGGCCACTTTAGCCAAGTCTCCACCAAGATCTGCAGGTTGTCTGAAACTTGGACCTTTTTAATTAATTATTTATTTAGTAGTTGACTTCTTTGGTATGGATTTTTGGTTGCTCTGCATGGATCTTTTGTGCCCCTATGGATATAGAATCTTTCTTTCCGCACATGTTTTGAGGTCTTAGAAAAATTGTGCTAGCAGTCCATCCTTCATCCGAAGCTTTATTTCAACCCGTACTCCGGTCATTGGATATCCAAACAACCAGAAAATAGACTCATACAGTCTTCCAGCACCTCGTCTGAGTTGAGATAAGTGCATAGTGCGAGAGTACATATTAATTCCCTATTCAAGGGTCATACCCAGAATGAGGTGACCATGTTAGACAATAAGAGTCAATGTCTTTACATTGTCATGCGGAACTCGAAGAATTAAGTTTATGACCTGAAGCTTCTAAACTCCTATTTCTCGTTGAAGTTCCTCTGAAAATTACGTGGATTAATGCCAAGTAAAGACCCATCTCGATTTCTGCTCAACTCGGTTTAGAACCCAATGACTTTTCACCAATGTAGATGCATTAAAAGTTGTATGGAGTGCAGACACGTGAAATGAAAATAATTTTAATTTTCATTTTGTATTTTGTGAATTTTTGTTTTTATTTATTTTTTTGCTTTTTTAATCTTTAGAGAAATAATGACTGGCACAAGCTCATATGAATAGTTGCATCTACATTCAGCCAGTATGGATGTAAGTACAGACCGTTAGACAGCTACCCGTGTTACTTCAAGACGGTGCCAAATGCATTGTCTTTTAACCACCTACTCTGCTAAGGGAGATCATAGTTTCCCCACTGAAAAGTAGCTACTCATTTTTAAGCTTAGTAGTCATAATTTCTACCAAAGAAAAGTATTTTTCTTTTTTTCATATTTTTTTTAACAAATTTGTACCAACCCCATAAATAAAATATAGACTTAGGAGGAAGTACAAGTTACGAGTAAAATATGTACAAAGTATATACACACCCCCTATACTTAGCGAATGATATGTCCTCAGTGCACAAGAAGTGCAGAGAAGCCGTAGCTCGGGCTAAGTGTAAGAGAGTGAAAAATAAAAGAAAATAGAATCAACTCACTCCCCTTATACTTAGGCTGTGGGCAGTCTAAGTATTGAAGAGGAACGAGCATGGGGCAAACAAAAGAAGAAGTGAATGAGAAGGTCATATACAACGATCGGTACCCCCTATACTTAGGACTTGTCCTAAGTATAGAAGAAACAATACAAGGGAACCAATGAGATCGGGAGAAGGTGTCTATGTTCAAGGAGGTTTTCGGTAGATTTTCGTTTGGGCATGTGGCAGGAGGGAATATGGAAATGAAGAACGTGAAGAAGAAGATTCCCATCCATCGTCGGAGTCATTCTCAGAAGAATAATAGTCATACGCAGAGGATCTCCAACCATTGTCAACTAAAGGTAAGTGTCCCTTGATAGCTGTTGTACTGAATGCACTTACCTAATGTACCACCAAAGGATCAGATGGGGAACTTGACGAGGAATCTTCAGAAGTCTCCGGATTTCCAAGGTCAAATGTGACTTTATTGATCGGTTTGTTTCTAGGAGGGTGGCCATAATTCTTTTTCCTACAATAGATAATAGATTTGGAATTTGTGGCATCCATGGGTTCCTCGTCAGATGAATCACCGTAAAAATTGCCTCGCTCTTGTAGGGTCATGGCACATCTCGGGATTGTTTCCTCAATTTGAGTATGTCTTGTGTGCTTGTCTCTGATGGTAGAAGATGCCACCCTTTGATGTTCTGAAGTTTTAGTGACATAATAAATTCCATGAGTCGACTCTGTGACTGGTTCAAGTATTTCATGAATGACATCCGCCTCAAAACTTGGACCACTCAAATTTCGTGATAATCCTCATAAACATGGTCCAATCCATACTAGCTCTTATATTTGGGTTCATTATAAGAGTAGTGTTAAGGTGGTTCCTCATAGAGGTATTGTGAGACTCAAAGTTTGGTTCAATAGTCGGCTTCTCGGGAGCCTCTCCTAGGGTTAGTCTGTGTTTCATGAGGAAAGGTCTGATCAAGTGAATTGATAGTCTCCTGATCACGATTGTCAGCTTTATGTTCGGTTGTCTTAGGGTTAGATGTATCCTTAATAGTTTGATCATTAAGGTTCTGTTTCGAGAATCTTACGTCTTGAATCTCACAATAGATAATTACCTTAACAACATCTAAGAACGGTTTTCCCAAAATGATGGGAGACTCAAACAACTCTCCTTGGTGCTCAATGTCTAGGGACAATGAAGTCCACTCTACGTTTGACACCTTGAAAGCTCATGACGATTGAAATAATTCATCTCAGTCTTTTTGTGGATCGGTCAAGAAATTGAACAATCACTCTAGTCTTTTTTAGTGGTCTGAGTTTGAGTCAGTCAAACATGAACTTCGGAAGGATATTCAAGGTCGAGTTGTCATCAATCAGAACATGGGTAAATTTGGTGTTCTTAATTTCACAAGTAAGTCTCGTTAACCGTTTGACTCGGCGGCTTTTGCTCTTTTAGTCATCACCATTGAACAAGCCATAGTAATTAAATGAAATTCAGTTCTAGATCTCTTTCTGCCTGTCTTCTTGGGCAATAATCTACTCTTCACAAATCTGTGAAGATCGGGCACATACTCTATGGCCTTGATTGATGGAAGCTCTAAGATCAAACTTTTACAAAATACTTCCACATCATTGTTGTCCAATTTTTTTGAATATTCTATTTTTCTAATTTTTGGGTATTTTTATTCGAGCTAATAGAATGGTCGGTGGACTGGTCGGCGGTGGGCGGTACCTGTGGTGTATTTGTCTAAAGGTTTTGCATAGGAAATGTCTCTGGGTCGCTGTATGTGGCACTCACTCCTCCTTGGATGCTCATTATTTCTTTAACCATTTGGATGACATTATTAAGTTGTTATGTCAAAGCAGTGGCTCTCTGATTGATTCGAGCTATGTCATCTGATATCGTCTCATGACTTGAAGGTGATTGGCTGTACTCGGCATGCTATGACTCTGGAATGCAATCCTGAGCTGAGTAACAATCATATTCGGTGGTGATGGATTGGTCATGAGTTCTATTTCCTTGACTCTAGCTCTCATAGGTATGGTCAAAGGAAAATAGATTTTACGAGTGGAGAGAGTCATCCCAATTTGGGGATGGTTCAAGCAATGAATTCTCAATCATAATCGAGAATCGTGTTTCTCTATCAAATTCGGCTATGCACATGTCCATCCTTGAATTTGTCTCTCCATTGTGTCTACATAATATTCATTCGGTTCTGCGAGCGGTTCATATTATGAATATTCAACCGAAGGAGTGGGGTGGAATGAGGGTAGAGTGTATGATGGCTAGGGAAGAATCGACTCAAAGAAAGGATTCTCCGGATATGAGAATAAAGATGAAGATGGTCGGGATTTGGTCATTGATGAATCTCCATTTCATCACCTTTATTCTATCTTTTTGGCCTTAAAAACCCTAGTAAATGTGTGTAAATACCCTTAATTCATGCATTTTAGCATCGACGCATTATTGTGTAAATAGTTTATAAAATACTATTTTTAATGCCAAAATTATAAAATAAAGAAAATAATAAAATATTGAAAATATTTTATGACCCAAAATCCCAAGACCTAGGCATCTTGATGACTAGGTCGACAAGGAAATAAGTAGGGGGAGATAAGGACCAAATTCAAATAAAAATTCCTTTTATTTTATTCATATTTTTTTCATTTTTGGGACCTATTTTTAGTTATACTTTTTATACTTTAAATAAAGAAACTTCGACCAAGAAAGTTGTAGATAATTAAATATAGAAATATACAAAATTAATTTTATAAAATAATGCACAGACAAAAAAGTTATGGTCTGAATTAATTCCAAAATCCCAACTTCCCAGACCCATATCTCTCAAATAAGAACTCAAAATATCTCAAAATCACTTTAATTGTATATAACTTTTAGTAAGATATTTATTGAAGGTGGTTTCATATTTTTTGGAGTTAAGGTGTGAAAGTTAGGTTTTGGACCCCCATTGTATAGTTATACCGATTAAAATATTCATTTTATTTATTATTCATTATTTTTATAATTTTATATTTTTATAGTTTTGTTAATATTATTTATAATATATGTATGTATTAAAACATGAATAAAACACTAACGAAGATGCAAAAATAAAATATGCAAAGAAGACATATAGATGAATTGCCTATAACTATACGTATATAGATAATACAACTATTTGTTTAATTGTATATATTACATAGGAAAAAAATAAAAATATATTTAAGTGTATAAAATTAAGTTATAAATTTATAAAATAATAAATTCAATAAAAAAAATTAAATATCTAAAATAAAAAAACTTTTAAATATATAGATAAATATACCTATATATGGCCCATAAAAGGTAACTTGTAATTCTAAGCCTGAAAAAAATAAATAAAAACCATAATAAAATACTTTATAAAAAATAATATTTTTATTTAATAACCTAAAATTAATAAAATCTTTTATTAATTTTAACTGAATTTCTAAATCTTTTTGCCTGGGTTTTTTCTGGTTGGTCCACGTGGACCAACCAAATCCACCCATTGGTTGACCTCGGTCAACTCTCTGACCAAGGTCTGCACTCCTTCTGACACCTCATTTTTGCCTCATTTCTCTCAATTTTGGGGCTCTCATCTTTCACCGAATCACGACAATTTCTTCTCGACCTTTTCTCTCCGAGGATCGATGATTCACGCCCTATGTTTCCCTCGAGGATTGGAGCCGCGATTTTATCGATCTCCTTCGATCTTTGGAGCCGCCCAGACCTTTGTACAAAAACCAACCCTCTCTTCCATTCAAACTTTAAACCCCTTTTTGACCCATCTCTCTCTCTCTCTCTCCTGGTGTGTTAGTGATGAATCTCCATTTCATCACCTTTATTCTATCATTTTGGCCTTAAAAACCCCAACAAATGCATGTAAATGTCACCAATTCACTCATAATATCATTCATTATTTGTTGTAATAATTGTACAGAGAATAAGGTTTTTAATGCCAAAATTATAGAATAAAGAGAAGAAAAGAAAAAGGAATAAAATATTGCAAATATTTTATGACCCGAACCCCGAGACCAAGGCCAGCAGGGATTGGTCGACAAGGAATAAAGTAGGGGGAGATAAGGGCCAATAGTACAATAAATACCTCATTTATTTATTCATCTATTTATGCATCTTTTGACACCTATTTTGTACATAATTATTCATTCATCAAATAGAGAAACTTTGTACACGAAAGTTGTAGATAATGATGTGAATAAAATTACAAAATTGAGTTTGTACAAAAATAATGCACAGTGTACATTTTATACACATAATAAAAAGCCAAAATCTCAACTTCACAGACCCATATCTTGCAAATAAAAACTCAAAATCACCCAAAATCACCTTTAATTGTATATAGCTTTTCAAGAACTATTTAATAAAATTGGTTTCATAATTTTTGGAGCCCATCTGTGAAAGTTAGGTTTTTGGCCCCCATTGTACAATCTACCCGAATAAAATATTCAATTTATTCTTCATTTATTATTTCTATAAATTTATATTTTTAGAATTTTGTAAATAATGTATACCATGCATGTACATATTGAAATTAAAAGAAAACCAAAAAGAATTTGAAAAATAAAGTAAGTCTGTGAAATACATAGACAAAATACCTATGTTATCTATATGTATATAAACAAAAAGGAATTTTATTATTTTATTCTTTATTCATCTATATTTTTATAAGAATGTAAATATTACATATAATTTATTAAAAATACAAATCCAAAATAAAAACCAAAGAAATACATTAAATAAATAAAGTATATATAATATATAGGTAAAATACCTATAAGTACACCTACATACAACATACACCTATTTATTTAAAAATAGAAATAAACTCATAAAAATTAAACAAAAGAATATCTACACTCACAAAAATAAGTTATAAATTTATAAATCAAGAAAATGAAATAATAAAATAAAATATACAAAATAAAAATAAAATACACAAAATACATGTAAATACACTTGTAAATACATTATTAAAATAAACCTATAATAAAACACATCAAAAAATTAAATAAAAATCATAAATAAATACTACATTATTTTAGGAACATTTTTTATTTTATAAGTAAAAATTAATAAAACCATTTATTGTGCTAAATAATTAATTTTAGAATAAGGTCCCCTATTTTGTCCTCTAGCGTTCGAGGTGGACCAATGAGGGCACGGCCTTTGTTGACCGCCCGGTCAACTGTCCCATCCGGGACCTGGCGCTTCAGAATCGTCTTTTCCCCGATATTCTTCCCTTTTTTACGGCCATCTCGTCCATCGATCGTGCTCGCGTTCTTCGCAAGAAATCATCCCTGATGATCACTGATGTCCGCCGATATCTTAGACAACATGATGCTCAATGGATTACTCAATAAACGTCGGTCAATAAGGGTGCATTCTCCTGTTTATAAATAAGAAGCTCCACCCCCCTCCTCAAATTTGGCCAATTTTAATCCACCCAAAGGCCTTTATTTGCTTCCTGGAAGCATCCTTGTGACAGGAGGAGAGATCCAGCAGCTTGCATCGGCCGAAGGAGGGGTAATTTTGTCGCGACGGAGCTCCGGCGTCCGTCCTGCTCCCTGGAGACCCCCAGGTATAAGAGCTGTGCCTTTTATGTTCTTTAGGTAGTTTTCGATTCCAGCATTTCAATTCCGTACTTAGTTTAGTCTTTAGAGCAGTAGTGTAGCGTAATTTAGCCAAATCGAAGTTCGCCGGAGCTCCGCTCCGGTGACTTCTTCACGCTGTTTCCGACCAGTTCTAACACCCATATACACCCCCTTTCGTTCCCCATCATCTTCTCCATCTCTCGATCCCATTTGTTCAACCGAGGACCGTCTGTCCTCGCGAATCGGAGCTCCACCTCTGCCGTTCGTCGGAGCTCCTCCGCTTCACTTCATCTTGCAGCCAAGCTTCAAAACCCAGGGTCGAGGAGATAGGCCTCGGTCCCTTGGTTCTTCCTGTGTAGGTACCACAAAGAACCGAGTCCCTTGGGACTCGATTTGATCCAAGAAGAGGCTCCTGGAGGTCCCGACCTTCATCGACCTCTCCTGACCTCCTCGGACCTCCAGGAGCCATGCTATTCAGATGCAAGGGAGAAGCCCGGAGGAGCCCACGCTCCAAGATCGAAGCTCGCCTGGCGCGAGTTCTTCCCCTGTTCTTCCAGACCTCTTCATCGACGTCCGATCAGGAGGGATGCCCCAGATTCCATCAGAGCCGTCGGATGAAGCGTTGCCATCACCGTCCGATCAGCGAGGAGGATCTTATCTCAGCCCTTCATCGGCGAAGAGGTACATGCCGTTGGATGCACGACGCGTGTCCAAGTGAGATCATCATCGCCGTCCACCAGCGCACACTTATGGGTAAATTGCAGATCTTCACCCCAATGTTTTTGTATTTATTGTTTAGTCGTGTAAATAAAAGTCGAAGTTCATTTTATTGTGGACATTTTGCATGGACCTCTCTGTACGTTTGTGATATTACTTTTAGGCCCAGTCCACGTCACCTCACGTGCCGTCCCACGTGAGGTGGTTAAATTGCATAAGACCCACAGTATGTTTGTATATTTATCTTTAGTCCATAAAATAAAATTTCAAGTGTATTATTTTTTTGAAAATTTGCGCTAAGAACCTTGAACTTTCTGAAATTACATTTTGGTCTCTGTGGGTGCTGATCACGTGTAGTCCCACGTGATGGTCAAATTGCAAGGGGGCCCTGACGGGTTTGCTTATTTGGTTTTAGTCCTTAAAATTGCAGAATACGTTCATATATTTTGGTGTTTTTGCACTGTAACCCTGCCTTTATGTTTATTTGCAAAAATGCTCCTGCCAGGCTGTATATATTTTTGATTGCTTGCTCCATTTATTCCATGCATTTAGGAAACACCAAAAATTCCTTAAAAATTAATGTAAGCTCCTGTTGAGTTGTGCATTCACGCCATATTTTTGCATTGCACTTTTGTTGCTTTTTAATATTTATTAAAACTCAAAAACATGCATTTTAGCTACTGTCTATTTTAGAAAATACCAAAAAATCAATAAAACACCTCGAAAAATCTCAAAAAATTAACCTACTGTCTATTTCATTGTGCCAAAGTATCAGTCCAAAAATCACTAAAAAATTCAAAACCAAAACCTAAAAAATTAGAAAACACCTAAAATCTTAAAAAAACTATAAAATAGTAAAACAATAAAAAAATAGAAACTCAAGTTCTGTAGGTTTCCTATTTTACTATATGTATTTTAAAATTAATTTGGGAAAATTTTGATACTGTTTGGTATTTTTCATTCCCATTTTAATTTCGACCAGTAATTAATTCACTGTTTTCCTTTATTTTGCCACTTAAAAAATGTCAAAAATATTTGGAAAATGCCCAAAAATCACAAAAACAGTAAAAATTTATAAAAAGACCAAAAATATTTTATTTCTGAATTTTTGACTATTTTTGCATATTTTTATAAATATTTTAGCACCTCTTTTATTATGGAGTTTATATATTCCAATATTGAAAAAGAAAATAAAAAAATATAAAATATAAAAAGAAAAAAATATAAAATCAGAAAATGAAAATTCAAAATACAAAAAATATATGTATATATATAAAAATAATATATATATGTATTATATTCTCTATTATAACTCTTTAGGGGTGCATATATTTATATATCTATATTATATAAAACATATGCACATATAAAAATATAAATAAGTATATATATTAAAAATAAAATAATAATAATAATAATAATAATAATAATAAAAATTATAAAACCCCAAAAACCCACAAAAATAGGATTCATGCAAGGAAGACTCTGTTGTACATGAACACCGTAGGCTACTTAATTTTTGTATTGCTCTCTATGGTTGGACCTCTACATGCTTATTCACTATTCATTTTGTGGTAGAGTTAAATGTTAATTCACAAATTTTGGGACTTAATTGACTTATTCTTTAATGTGGGTTAATTGTTGATCAACTGGTGTTTTGTGAGCGGTAGCCTCAGCGACACTATATTTTGGCCCTCGCAAAATGCCACGTTATCAGATGGCGCCGTTGTCGGGGAGCAATGAGAGTAGCCTATCATATTTTGTCATTCTTGTTTTGAAATCTATTTATCATTGATTTTGTGAGCAGCTGTTTCTTCTGCAATTGATCACCATACTTGATTTATTTATTTGTTGTGATCAAATTTCTTCGTGCTTTATTTAATTGATTAAGCTATACTAATTCAATCTCTTTGTGACTTTGTTGCGAGGGCCCGCCACGCGAGGATGGTTTCTTAGGGAGCCAAGGCAGCCGAGCTTGGAGGAGGTTGGTCTTCACTTCATGACCAGCTGGAGAGAGCACCAAGGATACAAGGGGATGTGAGTTAGATAGGTCTAGAGCAATTAGGATTATTTTTGTAATTTATTGTGTGAGAGAGAGACAATTTTGGCATGTAATAATTAACATGACTCTACTCTTCACAATGAGGTCCAATGCCCGGGTGATTGTTCACCTGGGGGCCTCATCGCGGTTTTTCGAGTTTTCCATCGCTTTCTTTTCTTTGTTTCCTGAAGTTTTGAGCTTTCCGCCTTTATTTTTCTTTGTTTTGTGTGCTTGGAGCCCCTAGATATAGGTTGCTTGACTCGATAGCTAGGTCCAAACATTAATAAGAATGCATATTCCTATAGTATACTTCGTATGGATCTAGTCAAACTTAAACAAGCCGTTCATTTGTCTCTTAGCCCTTGTGCCACAGCAAGCCCCATAAAGCGCTATCTCCTAACTCAAGTGTGTTGAGTAGAGGAGGGGTGAGCCAAGACCGGACTTTTTAGGCTAAAGATGAATGAGCGACTTATGGTTCTTCACGCTAATAGCAGCTAATGTTTAGGGCAATTTTGTGCCTTGCATACCGACATGTAGATAGGTTTAAAAATTCTATTTTGCATACCGCATGGAGAGAGCTGGGATGCACTGTAAGTCTTCTAACTCAGCATGCATCATTCGGTTCAATGGTGAGATTTCCATCATGGAACCACTTGCACGGCTTTTCCGCTATCTCCCTCTGATTTTGAGCACCTAGGACTTAAATGAAAATCTACAAAACGTTAGGCGCTAGTATGAAAACAGACTCAAAAAAAGTGAAAATCCAAAAAGCTAAAACAAGGGGACTGCTAAATAAACTTTGACCTTAATAAAATCTGTAATGGACTATCATTGTACCGGTTCATAAAGCCCTCATTGTTTTCAGGTACCTTGGAGGGGGACCAAAACCCTACTTCCTTGAGCGAGTGCGACCCCATAAAGATTAGATCCAAAAACCCAGTCTGCGCCTTGTGTATCGCCTGGATTTCTGAAGTAATGGCGCTTCTATCGTACATAGGCGAGTAGGACTTGGTCACCAATGATGACTCTCTGTTGTGTAGAGCATCGACCCTGTCCGAAGTATCGAGCATAGGCCACGCCTTCACGAGGGTGTCTGTCTCATCGTCCCGCGTCCGAGTAGGTTCTTGTATGCTCACGGGTGATTCCGTTGCGAGCAAGGACCGAAGTAGCGGTTTCGCCTATCGGCTTCCTCTCTCTATTTCTTTGGTTGAGTAGGGATCCAGGAAGGGTTACAAGGACCTCAAAAAGTACAGACTACAGGTTACACAGGAGGAGGACAAGTACGGGATACTCTTCTGGCAGTACTCTCTCTCCTATAGGGTAGCGTACTAAGGACTTGTTACAAGATATGCCTGAAATACCAACTCTAAAACTTAACAAGATAATAAATAGCCGAACCTTTACGACTTCACATGACGTGAGTTGGTGAACCCAATTTTGTATTGCGTTTGTATGGATCTAGATTAAAGTTCAAAAATCGAGTCCCGCGCCTTTGCGTAAAATTTTGTTGTGTCATTCTCTTTTGACCACCCCGCTCAGCCGAGCCTTTCTACTGTTTTGCACTCCTTTTTATTCCTCGTTGACCATCGTATCCTTCTTCCAACATCCGATCCTCTCTTGTGCTTTGCGAAGTTGATCCATGGATGGTTTCCATCGGGACCTTGCCGACACCTCCGCCAATAAATTCGAGGCAATTCCCGAGAACCCGATCTGGACTTTACGGGTCGATCTCCATACTCCTCATCTTCTACCTTTCTCTTGGCCACCCAATAAATTGGGATCACTTTTGTCCCGCTTTCGTCGTTGTGAATGGAAGTCGATTACAATCCACATCTTTTCCATTCATAACATGCTGGGGTTGACTTGAATTCCAGCTTCATCATGACAGCTGAACACTATTACAAGTGGTCTGATGTAGACTATCTCATTCTGCAGATAGAAGACAGATCAAGCCCTGGAGACTACTCCAGAGTTCATTTTGTCAGACTCAGACCCCGATATGGCTCCCCAAGGAAAGGGCAAGGGTCAGCAGCCACCCCAACCAGAAGGACAGATGCCATACCATAATCAAGTCAATGCACAACTGTTGGCGTCTATCCATGCCATCCAACAACAGCTGACCGAGCAGGCCCTAGCGCAGACAGCATTTCAGGATATGTTGAACGATGTGATGAACCGAGCCGAGGGAGGAGGAGGAGGTAGAGGCAGAGGAGGAGATGGAGGTGGTGGTCACCCTGTTGATGAAGAACCTGAACTACCGCCACCCAAGCCTACACTAAAAGAGACGTACAATCCGGGAGACAGCTAGATGACCGAGTGGATCCTCATTCCACAGGTACATGCTCACTTTGAGCTGAAACCCCAGTTCCTTGCTCTTCTCCCTGCATTCCATGGAAACACCAGTGAGGAGCCTTACATCCACCTGCAGCAGTTCTCATGCATTTGCCGCACCACTCACTATCCCAATGTCCCTTTGGACATTGTCAAGATGATGGCATTCCCCTTCAGCCTACAGGACAAGACCCTCTATTGGGTCAACCATATGGGGAAGGTTGTGACGACCTAGGAGGAATTAAAATCAGCTTTCCTCCATAAATACTATCCTCTCGGTCGGCTCAATCAAATGCGAGCCCGAATTAGTAACTTCTCCCAAGGACCCCACGAGTCCATACATGAAGTATGGGAGAGGTTCACTGATATGCAGGAGAAATGCCCCCACCATGAGATACTGAAGACCAGTCTGGTCCAGCACTTCTTTGGGGGCCTGAACATCGAGAGCCAAAGGCTCGTTGACGTGGCATGTGGGGGTTCACACTTCAACAAGGATGAAGACGTGGTCTGGTAGATATTCGAAGAAATGGCTGAAGGAGAGGCCGCCCTCTCTTCATCCAAGGCATATCAGAAGCAGCCCCAGATCCTCCAGAAACAAGTACACATGGCAGCGTCCAGAGAAACAGAGAGAGATGAGAGCTCCAACCTCAGTATTATCGGGGGCCATCTCTCGAAAGTTGACATCATTGAGAAGCGATCACAGGACCTCGAAAAACTTGCTGTGATCGAAAAGAGGACTCAGAATTTAGACAAGCTTGATCAGATCAACAAGCACCTTGAACTGTTGGTGGGCACCATCAACTCTGTTCAGTCGGTAGCACCATCAGAAGCTCCAGCTGAGAAGAAGGACGAGCAGCAACCGCAACATCAGCCTCAGCCGAGCCAGCAGCCACCGGCAGTCCAGCACG
Organism: Ottelia alismoides; assembly: GCA_037367405.1. Taxonomy (NCBI): domain Eukaryota; kingdom Viridiplantae; phylum Streptophyta; class Magnoliopsida; order Alismatales; family Hydrocharitaceae; genus Ottelia; species Ottelia alismoides. Next base: position 96,205 of record JAZKJV010006000.1, on the reverse strand, counting down.
TGTACTACGTGCAGGCGCCCGACCAGGGCCAGCTGCATCAACAGATGGTTGTGTACCAACCAGAGTTTCTTTCAGGGTCTGATCCAGTCTTCCCACCACCACCCCTGATTCAGGAAGTGAACGGGGTATGGACCAACGAAGCACAGCCGACCCGTCCTATGGGACAACCTCAGGGTCAACCAACCGACAATACCACCAACCTCAGGGTGGTCGTTTTGGATAGTCCTCTCAACCACCGCAGCAGTATCATCAGCCTCCCCAATATACAAATCAATGGAGGCAGAATCAACCATACCAGCAGCCGCAATACCGCCACCCACAGCCGTTTCATCAGTATGCGGCTGCTCCACCTCAGTAGTATCAGGAGTATCCTCCTCCCTCTTATCAGCAGCTTCAACTTCCTGCACCACCCCAGCACCACGAGCAACAACCTCCGCACCCATCCATGCAACAGTAGCGCGGTCTGCACGCCGAACCCACCGAGGTACCCCCTGTGAACCCTACCATGGATTGCCTGGCCAAACTCGTCAAAGGGCTGGCGGAAATGACCAAGAGGCTTGACGACCTGGCCACCACCAGAACCACTATTCCAGCTCAGGTCGAGGCCAACCCCAATAACTTCAAAAATAAAGAGCAGGTAGAATGTGATGTCCTGTCCGTGTCTGAAAATGATATTACTGTTTGTTCTAATGTTGTTACTCTCAGGAGCGGTAGGGCCTTGCCTCCGACTGCTACCAAGAATGGGGTGAATAAAGAAACATGTGGATCGTCATCTTCCGCATCAGTCGTGCCAGCTACAAGGGCGGGTGAGAAGGAAGAAGAAGGAGAAGCTATTCCAGCCGTCGTGCAATGCCAGCATCCCCAACTAAAAATACAAAAAAATCAGCAAAATCAAAAACAACAAAAAGAAGTTTGCAGCCGAAGTGAAGCCACGCCAACCTTGGAGGAGCCGCCAGCAACAACCAATCCCTCACTAGCTGACGGAGCAGACGCTATACTTTTTGCTCGTCCTGCAGCACCAGCATGTCAGGATACAGTTTGTACTCCTTTTTGTAGTCCGGATGTACAACATTGTATGAGCGATGATTTGATGTAAATAAGAACTCTATTTTTCCTGTTAGAGATGTACATATTCCTTTTCCTCATGCAATAGAAAAATCCAAAAAAATGCAAAACGAAAAAAAGCATTGTCTGATCTGGGAGTTGTGGAGATACTAGACAAGTTGACTGTTGAGATTCCCTTATTGAAGGCCGTGGAGTACATGCCAGTTGTGAAGAAAAGACTAAAGGAGGCATTGCAGCTATCAGCAACCTCCCACAAAAAAAACAAGACACAGGAGCACCTCTTATCAGTTGTGAGATTTTTAATCAGGTCTTCGAGCGTACTCTCCTCGATAGTGGGTCTTCTATCAACCTTTTGCCATCATCAATAATGCAAGAATTTGGGCTGGGTCCGCTCAAGCAGACACGGATGATCCTTCAGTTCGCTGACCAATCCATCAAGCGCCCCCGGGGACTTTTGGAAGACGTTGTAGTTAAAGTGCAGGAGATGTAATTCCCAGCTGATTTCGTAGTCCTTGATATGGACTCACCAGCACCTCTGCTCCAGACCCCTATCATCCTTGGTCGACCATTCCTACGTACCTCAGGTACCGTGGTTGATTACGGGTCTGGCAAGATTACTTTTAGCTCGAACACCAAGCAGATCACTATAAACAAGAGCAGAGAGCCGAAAGCCATGACTGATGAGAGGCATGCAGCATCCGAAGCAGACTGTGACTTTATTGCAGAGATCAGATATTCATCCTTGTCATTGAATGATTCATGGACCTAAAAAATCCTCACACTCGAGGAAGACTTGAAAAGCACAGTTACCCTATGCTCCGATGATTCTTGGGAGACAGATTCTCAGATGCAGGCGCATCTCTTTGATCAGTCACTCCAGACCAAACACGATCAGCCTAGCGCAGAACCGTTCGACACCTCACTAGGATCTCAACTGAATGATGAGGATGGTAACCCCCTCAAAGAAGTATATCCCGCCACCAGCATAGTGTCTGAAGTGACCAACAAGTTGGACAGGGAAAAACCAGAACTCAAGCCACTTCCCGCAGGCCTGAAGTATGCTTTCCTTACGGTTGAAGAACCAATGTATCCGATCATCATCAGCAGCAGGCTGAATCCGGATCAGGAATCTCATCTTCTCGAGGTTCTAAAAAAGAACCGCAAGGCACTTGGTTGGTGCGTATCAGATCTCCGAGGGATAAATCCAGCTTTGTGTTCACACCACATCTATCTGGAAGAAGATGCAAAGCCGTCCTGCGAATTCCAAAGAAGGTTGAACCCTAACCTCCGGGACGTCGTCATGAAAGAGATAACCAAATGGTGTGATGCAGGCTTTATCTATCCCATCTCCGATTTAAAATGGGTAAGCCCACTGCATGTAGTTCCAAAGAAATCCGGGCTTACCGTGGTTACCAATGACAAAGGAGAGGAAATATCCACTCGGGTACCAACATCCTGGCGGGTGTGTGTTGACTACCACCGTCTGAATGCAGCAACTAAGAAGAACCACTTCCCCTGCCATTCATTGATCAAGTTTTGGAGAGATTAGCAGGCAAGGAGTTCTTCTGCTTTTTGGATGGGTATTCCGCGTACAACCAAGTGGCTATCGCTCCTGAAGATCAAGAGAAGACTACCTTCACTTGCCCGTTCGGCACCTACGCCTTCAAGAGAATGCCCTTTGGATTATGCAATGCACCTGCAACCTTACAAAGATGCATGCTAGCAGTCTTCGCCGAGATGGTAGGTAGTTTTCTCGAGGTGTTCATGGACGACTTCTCTATCTATGGTGATAGTTTTGATTCTTGTCTTGAGCACCTAGACAGAGTGCTTCAGAAGTGTCGTGAAGTTAATCTAGTGCTTTCATGGGAAAAGAGCCACTTCATGGTTACTGAAGGCATTGTGCTGGGTCACGTCGTTTCCAAACGTGGCATGGAAGTCGACCCGGCAAAGGTGGATGTTATTACAAATCTAGAGCCACCTCAGTCAGTGAAAAATGTAAGGTCATTCCTGGGGCATGTGGGATTTTACAGATGATTCATCAAGGATTTTAGCCGCATTGCCCGACCTTTGACAGAACTTCTATGCAAGGAAACTGAGTTCAATGTAGATCAGCAGGTTCTCCTTGCTTTCAATCAGCTGAAGGAGCTTATTACTCAAGCTCCAATCCTAAAACTGCCTGACTGGTCTCTTCCCTTTGAGATCATGACCGATGCGTCAGACTTTGCAGTTGGGGCTGTTCTCGGACAAGGGAAAAAGAAAGCACCCAATGCCATTCACTACGCCAGCATAACATTAGATGAAGCACATAGAAATTATACAGTGACAGAGAAAGAGTTGCTGGCCATGGTTTTCGCCCTTGAGAAGTTCAAATCCTATTTGCTTGGATCGAAAGTCACAATTTTTATAGACCACTCTGCTATCCGGTACCTCCAGCAGAAGAAGGATGCCAAGCCAAGACCGATTCGATGGATCCTTCTCCTCCAGGAATTTGATTTGGAAATCAAGGACAAGCCTGGAGTTCAGAATGTGGTAGCAGACCATCTCTCCAGAATTGAGCAGCACGAGCCTCCCTTGAACAGTTCACCCATTACAGAAACCTTTCCTTACGAATCAATCTTAGCAGTGGATTCCCTCCCTTGGTATGCTGATATAGTCAATTACCTCGTCTCAAGGGTAACACCATCGGATTGGACGAAGAATCAAAAGAATAAATTTATGTCAACCATCCAGTTCTATTATTGGTAGAACTGGATGATTAACATTCCTCAGGAGGAGCATTATAGTGTCCTCGAGCACAGTCACTCGCTCGAATCCGGTGGACATCACTCTGGAGATCGTACGGCAGCCAAAGTGCTTCAGTGTGGCTTCTGGTGGCCCACGTTATTTAAAGATGCAGCAGAATTTGTCAAGCGATGTATTGACTGTCAGAGATTGAAAGGTACACTCACTGCAAAAGATTCGATGCCCCTGAAAATCATTCAGATAGCAGATGTTTTCGATGCATGGGGCATTGACTTCATGGTACCTTTTCCTAACAGTCAAGGTTTTGAGCACATCCTTCTTGCTGTCGATTATGTGAGTCGTTGGGTTGAAGCTATTCCCGCTCGAGCCGCTGACGGCTGAACAGTGTGTCAGTTCTTGAAGAAGAACATCATTTCGCGGTTCGGGATACCGAAAATTCTCATATCAGACGAGGGCAGCCATTTTATTAACAAAGAGGTCAAGAAATTAACGAAGGAGTACGGCATCGATCATCGCGTCGCGTCTCCTTACCATCCTCAAACCAATGGCATGGCCGAATTATCAAATAGAGAAATCAAGACTATCCTGTAGAAACTTGTCAGGCCGAATCGAAAAGACTGGTCCCAACTCTTGGACTCGGTCTTATGGTCTTACAGAACTGCCTACAAGTCTCCCTTGGGCATGTCGCCCTATCGTCTTGTATATGGGAAGCCGCCCATTTGCCTGTCGAATTAATTTACAAGTCTTTATGGGTAGTTAACAGTAGCAATTTGGACTCACGAAAAAGTGGTCAGAAAAGAAAGGATGATCTGAACAGACTCTTGGAATTCCGAAACTATGCATACGATAACACATTGATGTACAAAGAGAAGGTGAAACGCTGGCATGACCAGCACATCAGACGAAAGACCTTTGATGTTGGACAGAAGGTGTGGTTATTTGATGCAAAGTTGCGGATCTTCCCGGGCAAATTAAAGAGTAAGTGGACAGGGCCATTCAGAGTTTGTGAAGTGCGTGACAATGGAAGTATTGCTATATCAGAATTGTCTCCTGACGCACAGCCATTCATCGTCAACGGTCAACTCTTGAAGCCTTACCTCGAACCAGATACATTCTTGGCCGTTGTAGACTCCATTCAGCTCATACACCATGATGACATATCCACAACAGTGGCAGCATCAGAATATTCAGATGACGCATCCCAAAGACTGTTTATCTGATTTTCTTCTTTTCTTCTTTTCTTCTTCTCTTCTTTCTCTGTGTTTTTGTATCAAAAAGTGTTGCTCCTTTTTGTCAGTCTTCTATACTTAGGACGTACTTTGTCCTAAGTATAGGGGGGTGTGCACCAAGAGTTCTTTTATTCTTTGATCCTCTCCATTGTCTCCTCTTCTTGTCTATACTTAGGAGTATCTTACCCTAAGTATAGGGGGAGACAATCTGAGTACGATCTGTGTATTCCTACCCTTGACCCTTCCTGCTTTCTGTACAGTCTGCTATACTTAGGATTACTTGATCCTAAGTATAGGGGGGATGGTCAACTTCTCATTCATTCATTTCTTATTCATATTTATTCTTTAGACTTGTCTATACTCAGTACGAGTTATGTCTTCTCTTTTCTCTTCGACCTATGAGGATATAGCTCAAGCTAAGTATAGGAGGGTCGTATATACTATGTATATACTATAAGCCATAACTCATACTGGAAAATAAAACATCACTTCAAGCTAAAAAGTAATGTAAAAAGTAGTTCGATAATAATAAAAGATGATTGTGAGCTCCTCAGACTCTTTGTACTTACACTGATTAATAAATCAGGAAAAGCGTTTTGTGAAAAATATTCTCTTTGAAAAATCTTTTGAAAATTGCTTGAAAGTGTGTACAAGTATTCAAACTTCGTAAAATTAAGTTTCGTTTGTAAAATTTATTTTCTTTGAGTGAAATAAAAATGTGTGAAAATTAGTGTACAAATGGTTGTAAAAATTTGGTTGTCAAATTGATTTGGAAAATCTATCTATTCTATGTGAAAAACCTTTGCAAAAATCATTTCTAAATGAGTGTACATGTTTGTAAAATTATTTTGAACTACAATTTTCAAAAATCTTTTTAAAATGATTCTCGAATAAGTCTGAGGAGTCTGCACAAAAATCTCTCATATAAAAATAAGCAATAATCCCAAATAAAACTTATAAGAGCCTAAACCATGTTGTACATGAAATACAATTTTTCTTTGTATATACTGATTAATAAATTAGGTTAAATACCTTTACAGTATGATTTGAAAATAATGTGAACTGTTTGGAAAAATTTGCTGTGAAATGTTTTCAACCTGTGTAAAATTGCTTTGTTTGAAAAACTTTTTCTTTGTGTGAAATAAAGGGTTTGAAAAACCTATGTGAAAATGTTTTGAAAAAAAATGTGTTTGTCAAAACTATTGTGGAAAATATATATAGTGTGAAAATCTTTGCAAAAATAGTTTTCAAATGTGTGTAAATGCTTGTAAAAATTATCGTGTACTATAGTTTGCAAAAATTCTTTTCAAAATAAATCTGAGAAATAAAAGCATCATTACAAATACATGTAAATCATAAATAAAATACATAAAATTCTTTCTGTACAACCTGAATAAACTACTTCATTAAAACCTGTAAAGTCTTTAAAAATCCATACATTTTGTAAATAAAGCAGCACGCCCGTGTAAATAATTGTATGTACTTTTTGAATGTGTCAAGCTTTTTATTTGCAAAAATTCTTGGTGTAAAAAGATTCTTTGATTTTTGTAAATTCTTTGTGAAAAAATGCATCATTCATTGTGAATAGAATGAGCATACCATTCATATTCTTTTTGAGTGAGCTTGATGATTGAATCAGTCCAATAAAGTCTAAAATTGGAGCTTGGTTGGACCTTACCACACCTAACTGCACTGGAACCTTATGGGAACTAGGTTTAAGGTACTTCAGGTCTATGGAGACTTAATTCTTTGAGAAATCAGGGCTGGGTTCAAGTCACCTCAACTGACTAACTAGAACTTTTTGAGACACACGCATGACTCTTGATGACCGTGACCTAACTTGGACACTTGCACCTTTCATTTGGCTCAACTCAGTTGGAGTGGTGAGGGAGTTGGATTTGCCAGTCTGAGACGCACACGGGTGGAAACACTCATCCTCGTCTAGGGAGGGAAGTGCACCCCAACCTGGTCTAGTAGCCATGAGGTCTAACGACAGGAGATTGTGGGTTGCAATAAAGCTTCAAAAGAGGGATAGTCTACTCGCTCAAGAGGAAAAACTCCTTATGTAAATGCTGCTGTGAATAGTATGTCAAAACAAAATGGTCAGGACTGTACAAAAATAAAATGCCTGCAAAGTATATACATATGTTGTAAAGCCAATAAGCAAGCTTGAGTTCCAAAAGCAAAAATGTGAGCCTGCAGCTAGATGACTTGACTACACTGGTTTTACATCCTCGGATAGGTAGCAACACTGGCTACCGTCCAATCTTCTCTTCACCCCCTCCTCTTGAGTTGGTTGCCACTTGAACTTAGAAGGGAATACCCTGCTCCTCGAGGAAAGAGCTGTTGGATTGGGGAATCATTGGGTTGTCATTCTGGAGAAGTCAGTTCCTTTGTCATTTCAGTTGGGGAGAGCCACTATCACTTACACTGTACAAGTCAGCTTCATAGTTATAAGAGTTTGTGTATGATGTAGACCAGTTCTGACCAGGCTATTGAGGTGGGTTGAACCGAGTTCTGTGACACTCGAAGGCTGTTGTGTTTTAAAGCTGGTTCCCGACTAGGCTCCACACACATCTACACCCAAGGTCTGACAGAAGCTCCAAATTCAGATTTTGTAGACATACATTGCACTGAAAGCACCCCTATTCACTCTATCCTTCTTCAATTCTCTTTTTCTTTTCTTTGTTCTTTTTGTATTTTTTGCATAAGTAATTGCTAGAGACTAGCAAAGGCAAGTATAGGGGGGTGATGAATCTCCATTTCATCACCTTTATTCTATCATTTTGGCCTTAAAAACCCCAACAAATGCATGTAAATGTCACCAATTCACTCATAATATCATTCATTATTTGTTGTAATAATTGTACAGAGAATAAGGTTTTTAATGCCAAAATTATAGAATAAAGAGAAGAAAAGAAAAAGGAATAAAATATTGCAAATATTTTATGACCCGAACCCCGAGACCAAGGCCAGCAGGGATTGGTCGACAAGGAATAAAGTAGGGGGAGATAAGGGCCAATAGTACAATAAATACCTCATTTATTTATTCATCTATTTATGCATCTTTTGACACCTATTTTGTACATAATTATTCATTCATCAAATAGAGAAACTTTGTACACGAAAGTTGTAGATAATGATGTGAATAAAATTACAAAATTGAGTTTGTACAAAAATAATGCACAGTGTACATTTTATACACATAATAAAAAGCCAAAATCTCAACTTCACAGACCCATATCTTGCAAATAAAAACTCAAAATCACCCAAAATCACCTTTAATTGTATATAGCTTTTCAAGAACTATTTAATAAAATTGGTTTCATAATTTTTGGAGCCCATCTGTGAAAGTTAGGTTTTTGGCCCCCATTGTACAATCTACCCGAATAAAATATTCAATTTATTCTTCATTTATTATTTCTATAAATTTATATTTTTAGAATTTTGTAAATAATGTATACCATGCATGTACATATTGAAATTAAAAGAAAACCAAAAAGAATTTGAAAAATAAAGTAAGTCTGTGAAATACATAGACAAAATACCTATGTTATCTATATGTATATAAACAAAAAGGAATTTTATTATTTTATTCTTTATTCATCTATATTTTTATAAGAATGTAAATATTACATATAATTTATTAAAAATACAAATCCAAAATAAAAACCAAAGAAATACATTAAATAAATAAAGTATATATAATATATAGGTAAAATACCTATAAGTACACCTACATACAACATACACCTATTTATTTAAAAATAGAAATAAACTCATAAAAATTAAACAAAAGAATATCTACACTCACAAAAATAAGTTATAAATTTATAAATCAAGAAAATGAAATAATAAAATAAAATATACAAAATAAAAATAAAATACACAAAATACATGTAAATACACTTGTAAATACATTATTAAAATAAACCTATAATAAAACACATCAAAAAATTAAATAAAAATCATAAATAAATACTACATTATTTTAGGAATATTTTTTATTTTATAAGTAAAAATTAATAAAACCATTTATTGTGCTAAATAATTCATTTTAGAATAAGGTCCCCTATTTTGTCCTCTAGCGTCCGAGGTGGACCAATGAGGGTGCGACCTTTGTTTACCGCCCGGTCAACTGTCCCATCCGGGACCTGGCACTTCAGAACCGTCTTTTCCCCGATTTTCTTCCCTTTTTTACGACCATCTCTTCCATCGATCGCGCTCGCGTTCTTCGCAAGAAATCATCCCTGATGATCACTGATGCCTGTCGATATCTTAGAACAACATGATGCTCAATGGATTACTCAATAAACGCCGGTCAATAAGGGTGCATTCCCCTGTTTATAAATAAGAAGCTCCACCCCCTCCTCAAATTTGGCCAATTTTAATCCACCCAAAGGCCTTGATTTGCTTCCTGGAAGCATCCTTGTGACAGGAGGAGAGATCCAACAGCTTGCATCAGCCGGAGGAGGGGTAATTTTATCGCGGCGGAGCTCCGACCTCCGTCCTGCTCCCTGGAGGCCCCCAGGTATAAGAGTTGTGCCTTTTATGTTCTTTAGGTAGTTTTCGATTCCAGCATTTCAATTCCGTACTTAGTTTAGTCTTTAGAGCAGTAGTGTAGCGTAATTTAGCCAAATCGAAGTTCGCCGGAGCTCCGCTCCGGTGACTTCTTCACGCTGTTTCTGACCAGTTCTAACGCCCATATACACCCCCTTCCGTTCCCCATCATCTTCTCCATCTCTCGATCCCATTTGTTCAACCGAGGACCGTCTGTCCTCGCGAATCGGAGCTCCACCCCCGCCGTTCGTCGGAGCTCCTCCGCTTCACTTCATCTTGCAGCCAAGCTTCAAAACCCAGGGTCGAGGAGATAGGCCTCGGTCCCCTGGTTCTTCCTGTGCAGGTACCACAAAGAACCGAGCCCCCTTGGGACTCGATTTGATCCAGGAAGAGGCTCCTGGAGGTCTCGACCTTCATCGACCTCGCTTGACCTCCTCGGACCTCTAGGAGCCATGCTAAGCCCACCAGCAGATGCGGGACGCCTCCAGCTACGACCAGAACACCTCAGACACGAGGGAGAAGCCTGGAGGAGCCCACGCTCCAAGATCGAAGCTCGCCTGGCATGAGTTCTTCCCCTGTTCTTCCAGACCTCTTCATCGCCGTCCGATCAGGAGGGACGCCCCAGATTTCATCAGAGCCGTCGGATGAAGCGTTGCCATCACCGTCCGATCAACGAGGAGGATCTAATCTCAGCCCTTCATCGGCGAAGCAGTACAGGTCGTTGGATGCACGATGCGTGTCCAAGTGAGATCATCATCGTCGTCCACCAGCGCGCACTTATGGGTAAATTGCAGATCTTCACCCCAGTGTTTATGTATTTATTGTTTAGTCGTGTAAATAAAAGTCGAAGTTCATTTTATTGTGGACATTTTGCATGGACCTCCCTGTATGTTTGTGATATTACTTTTAGGCCCAGTCTACGTCACCTCACGTACCATCCCACGTGAGGTGGTTAAATTGCATAAGACCCCCTGTATGTTTGTATATTTATCTTTAGTTCATAAAATAAAATTTCAAGTGTATTATTTTTGTGAAAATTTGCGCTAAGAACCTTGAACTTTCTGAAATTACATTTTGGTCCCTGTGGGTGCGGATCACGTGTAGTCCCACGTGATGGTCAAATTGCAAGGGGGCCCTGGTGGGTTTGCTTATTTGGTTTTAGTCCTTAAAATTGCAGAATACGTTCATATATTTTGGTGTTTTTGCACTGTAACCCCTGCCTTTATGTTTATTTGCAAAAATTCCCCTGCCAGGCTGTATATATTTTTGATTGCTTGCTCCATTTATTCCATGCATTTAGGAAACCCCAAAAATTCCTTAAAAATTAATGTAAGCTCCTGTTGAGTTGTGCATTCATGCCATATTTTTGCATTGCACTTTTGTTGCTTTTTAATATTTATTAAAACTCAAAAACATGCATTTTAGCTACTGTCTATTTTAGAAAATACCAAAAAAATATTAAACACCTCGAAAAATCTAAAAAATTTACCTACTGTCTATTTCATTGTGCCAAAGTATCAGTCCAAAAATCACTAAAAAATTCAAAACCAAAACCTAAAAAATTAGAAAACACCTAAAATCTTAAAAAAATCTGTAAAATATTAAAAAATTCAAAAAAATAGAAACTCAAGTTTTGTAGGTTTCTTATTTTATTATCTGTATTTTAAAATTAATTTAGGAAAATTTTGATACTGTTTGGTATTTTTCATTCCTATTTTAATTTCGGCCAGTAATTAATTCATTATTTTCCTTTATTTTGACACTTAAAAAAATGTCAAAAATATTTGGAAAAATACCCAAAAATCACAAAAACAGTAAAAATTTATAAAAAGACCAAAACTATTTTATTTCTGAATTTTTGACTATTTTGCATATTTTTATAAATATTTTAGCACCTCTTTTATTATGGAGTTTATATATTCCAATATTGAAAAAGAAAATAAAAAAATATAAAATATAAAAAGAAAAAATATATAATCAGAAAATGAAAATTCAAAATACAAAAAAATATGTATATATATAAATAATATATATATTTATTATATTCTCTATACATAACTCTTTAGGGGTGCATATATTTATATATCTATATTATGTAAAACATATGCATACATAAAAATATAAATAAGTATATATAATAATAATAATAATAATAATAATAATAATAAAATTATAAAACCCCAAAAACCCATAAAAATAGGATTCATGCAAGGAAGACTCTGTTGTACATGAACACCGTAGGCTACTTAATTTTTGTATTGCTCTCCGTGGTTCAACCTCTACATGCTTATTCACTATACATTTTGTGGTAGAGTTAAATGTTAATTCACAAATTTTGGGACTTAATTGACTTATTCTTTAATGTGGGTTAATTGCTGATCAACTGGTGTTTTTTGAGCGGTTGCCTCAGACACTATATTTTGGCCCTCGCAAAATGCCACGTTATCAGTTAGTTGGCCTGAGGATGGTCACAACTCCTCCGCCATCAATCTAGGTAGTCGAAGAACTGGTCCTAGGGTGGTATCCACCCCCATCTCCGGCCACTGGCCGTGAGGTCTTATCTCCCCGCCGTCTGGCTGGTGAGGATTGTTTTTGCTTATTTTTTTGCATTTTTAGTGTAGTTGTGGTCTTAGGATCCATGCCCCACTTTTTCCTTCACTTTTTACCCAATCAATCACACTTGTCCGTCCCTTGTCGGAGCTCGCTCCAGTGAGTCTCCCATCTCGCACCTTCCGCCTTCTTTCGCCCGCTGCAGGGTTGAGGCATTTTGCCCTCGACCCTTTCACTTTTTTTTGCAGGTCCTGGGATTGCAAAGACTGCAGGAGACGTGCTTTGAGGATCCGCCGGAGATACCAGAAGCTGCAAGCTCCTTCGACCTCCTGGCGGAACTTCGGTCACCACCGAAGCTTTTTGCTGTCGCTTGCGCACAGAGGACCACGCTGGGGTGCTGCGAGGTCATTTTGGAGCCGAAGAAGTCACCGAAGGAGTGCGATTTGGTCGGGGGAAGCTCGCATCGCCGCGAGTTCTTCCCCGTTCTTCGTCGTCATCGCTCCGCCATTAGATCAAGGGCCTCTGCCCAAGTGCACAGTTGCCGTCTGATGAAGCCTGCCACGACCGTTTGATATCCCAAGCACGATTTAATCCTGGCCATTGGAGGCGAATCATCATCAGCGCACAAGGAGGCGAGCGTGGCACTAGTGAAGATCATCTGGTCGTTCGTCTCCGTCAAAGCGTGGGTTTTTTGCAACTTTGACCTTGTTGTTTTTTGTATTTAATATATTGTACTTAAACATTCATCTGCCATTTAAATATTTTTGTAACATTTGCAAAATAAAACCCATGCATTTCCTGAATTTGCAATTGGGTCCGTGCTACATCACCTTACGTGACGCTTCACGTGAGGGGGCATTTTGCAGCGGGAGCCCTGCATTTTTGGTTATTTCTGATTGGTCCAGGAACTATTTAATGAAGTTGTAATATTTTGTAATATTTATAAACCAACCCCTGGGTTTTTGAGAATTGCATTTAGGTCCTTCCTAGCGAGGCTCACAGATCTCGACACGTGAGCTTGGCTATTTTGTGGTCAGGCCCCTTAAGTTTTATTTATTTCTAATCAGCAATGTAATTTGAATATTCAGTTATAATATTTTGGTGAAATTGCACTTGGGCCCTTGTATTTCCTGATATTTACAGATATGCCCTTGCCAATAGTATAGTTTCTATTTATTTCTAGTATTTATTTCATACATCTACAAAATTCGAAAAAATCCCAAAAAAATAGCTTCATGTTGCATTGCTATTTCACGCTTTATTTTATTTGCAATTTTGAGGCTTTTTATTATTTATAAAAAAATAAAAAACCTGCATTTTTGTCCTTGTTTGCAAAAGAAAATACATAAAAAGTATAAGACCTTTTTTAAAATAATAAGAAAATATATTTTATATTTATTTAAGTATTTTACAACTTCAGACCAAAAACCACTAAAAATATAAAAGAAAACTTAAAAAATAGGAAAACTCTAAAAACCTTCATATTACAAACGCGATGGGTGTAAACAAATAGCGTGTCCCTCCGGGAGCCTGTATTCCTAATCTATGCTGGGTGGGTGCTCTATTCATCAATACAGGATGCCCCTGCATAACTTCAAGAAGTCTTTCCCATACCCAATTTTTTGAACAAGCTTTTTCTCCTTTTAGCAATATGAAGCAATATGTTGTCTGATTAGACTACGAATTACAAATGTCTGGAAAAGTTCTATTGCTATTTCTTGAGGTAATCTGCATTGGTGTAATGAAAGGGAAGGTCCCACAATAATGACGGAGCGCCCCAAATAATCGACTCGTTTACCGCTCACGAAATCTTCCATATGAACAGGACTTGCTATGAAATCCATAAAAAAATAAAAAAATTGTGTTTTCTGGTTCTGAATTTTCTTTGTTTTATTATCTTTATTTTAAAATTAATTTGGAGACATTTTGATTCTGTTTAGTATTTTTAATCTCCATTTTAATTTCAGGTAATTTATTATCCCCTATTTTAGGGTATTTTTAGCTTCAAAAATATATAAAAATTTAGAAAAATTTCTTAAAAAATCAAAAAAATAGTAAAAATACATTAAACCTAAAAATATTTTATTTTCCTATTTTTGATTATTTTTGTTAATTTTTATTACAACCTTAGCTTATAGTGTATATATATCTTATATAGCTTACTATATATATAAAAAATATAAAAATATAAAAATATAAAAAGAAATACAAAATCAGACATTTAAAAATTAAAATATAAAATATAAAATCAAAAATAAATAAAAAATTAAAAATAACCCCCCTAAAAAAGAGCACCTATATAGACAAATACATCGCATTAACTTTTGTGAGCATTTTTGCCCTGATCTATCATGCGTGTTCCCTGTGTTCGACTCTACACATACTTGCACCTATACACATCTTTGTTGTAGAGCTATAATAAATTTTAACTCCACACATTTACTTTCATTGCTTGATTCTGAATTGTTGGTTAATTGTTGTTTGAAGTCAGGTTTTGTGTGAGGTCAACGCATCGACTGTCTTGTGAGATTTCTAGACCTCCGCAAAATCCGCTTCAACAAATGGCATCGTTGCTGAGGAGCAACAATGCATAGATTGGGATTACTTGTGCTTGTGATTATTTGTCTATTTTTGCGGCTTTATTTATTTGCTTCTTTATTTTTTTTCTTATTGTTTAACTTGTCTAATCACCCTCTCTTGTTGACTTTGTGCGAGGTACCACAGATCGAGGGAGGCACTCTACCCAAGGCGCCCACACACCCACGTGAAGGCGGTGTGAAGCATTCTGACCTAGCACCAAGAAGGCTCGGAGGACTTGAGAAGATAGTCACATTTTGTGCATTTATTTTTCTGTATTTATTTTATGTAATTTAAGTGAGAGAGAAACCATTTAATTTGTAATAATACAGGTACTCTGGACTCTGGACATTCTGGACCAATTTCCAAGTGTATGTTTACTTGGGGGCTCACCGCGGTTTTATCGATTTTCTTCGCATTTTCCTTTGTTTTTTAGTTTTATTGTATTTCTTTTGTGTGATTGTGCCCTTAGCTCTAGAACTTGCTTGACGATACATTAAGGCCAAACACCTAATAACCATTGCATGCTCCTATAGATATATTTAGACTTAGTCAAATATCAAATCGCTTCTTACTTAGTTTCGGACCAACGCGCCGCGAGAGTTCTCCATACATCACTTGCAAGACCATTTGTGGTGGGCCCCGAGGAGACTCCAAGACCGGATTCTAGGTTCTATTCTAAGTCATTAGCATTGGTTCTTCACGATAATAGCAATTTCTGAACTTAGGGCGATTTCATCGCTTGCATTTACATATAGTGTAGGTTTCATTTCTGCTGAGCATCTTTGCATGTAGAGTGCTGAAGGCAAGGTGAGTATTTACGCTTTAGCATTCATCATCATTTTTGCCGCTTGCATTGCTTTTCCGCATCTCTACCTCTGATTTTACCAACCCTAGGTGCTTAAAATAATTGACTCCTCGATAGGCACGTGCATTCTTATTAAAAATCCAAACAAGTGATAACAATAAAATTGGGCTGCTAAAATAACTTGACCCTAAAATATATCAAAAAGAAAAAAACTTTGTTTTGGGGAGAGTTATCCCCCCACTTTCTTTGTTTTAATTGTCCACGCACACACTAAGGACTAGTGCCTAAATTCTATTTAGCCTCCTAAGTGTTTGCGTAACTTCTTGAATTCTCACCTAACTCTAAAACAGACAAGATAAAAAGACCACATTTTTGCGATCTTCACCGAGTTGAATAGGTGAATTGAGGGTTTGTTTTGTGTGTGTTTGTTTGTGTTTGCTTGTGTGTATTCTAGATAGTCTCTGCGCATTTGCACCTTTTTCTCACTTCATCTTGACTTGACCTTTGTGCTCTCTCGATCACCTTTCTTTTGTTTTCAAGATGGACCCCTGGAGCGATTTTTATCCGAATTTTGTGGATCCCTCATACCCTCCAGCTGGTCCACCTCCATTTTTCCAGGAGGCTGCTCCTGATATTTGTACATATCCACCTAACCCACTATTTCAGGAATCGGACTTTGACCTTCACCAATCATTTCCACCACCATCACCCTCACATTTCGACAATCCACTCTTCCTAGAATATCCATATTCAGAATGTGATTTTTATCCGCTACCACCACCCACATTCGACACACCCGATCTTGAGATTTTGGAGTCACCTCTAATGATTTCCACACTTGAGACCTTGAATCAGATGATGGAGCATATGAACTCGAGGATGAATGATATATTTAGCATAAATAAGATCCATAATGATGATCCATTCTTTGAGGATATGGATTGACTTAAGGACGATCATGAGAGCTTGCAATCGCCCAAAATACAAAAAAATGAGAAAAATTTAAAAACACAAAAAGAGTTTGGGAGACCTTTGGTTGATTCAGACTATGAGGAGAGGTACCATCAGCCAGATCATTCACCCACACTCTCTCTCACATCTAGTCGCACCTTTGACCCCGAGGATGCTGTTGTACATACTGCTCTTGGCATTCCTCATGTATATGATGATTCTGATCTCCTGCCTTGTATGGAGGAAATCCAAAAATTCAAAAAAATGCTGATTGAATCTAAAGTGTTGACTGCTATTCATGAGATCATTGATACCCCACTTCGCCAGGCCATGACCCAATTATCTGCTCCTCATCATAAGAAGCGAAAGCGGAGGAGCAGATCTGAGTGTAATATCTTGACCATGGCTACTGCCCATGCCATCACACATCGTCCTATCCCTAGGAAATGGAACGTGGCTACTCCGTTCATTAGATGCACCATCTCTGACCAGACATGTGATCACACTCTTCTGGACGGTGATGCTTCGATTAGTATCATACCCTTCTCGTTGGTACAGTCTCTTCAATAGGGGACTCTCAAGAAAACCATGATGATCGTTTAGTTTGCTGATGGATCTATCAAGAGGCTGAAGGGTATCCTTGTGAACGTCGTCATCTCGATTCAGGGCATGAGCCTTCTCGTTGGTACAGTCTCTTCACTTGGGGACTCTCAAGAAAACCATGATGATCGTTCAGTTTGCTGATGGATCTATCAAGAGGCTGAATGGTATCCTTGTGAACGCCGTCATCTCGATTCAGGGCATGAGCTAGCTGTTGACTTTGTCGTATTACCCATGGACACCTCCACTGAGGAGCACTCTCCAATCATCCTGGGATGAACTTTCCTCACCTCTGTGAGGGTCGTTAGTGACTATGGATTAGAAGAGATTTGCTTATGTCTTGTTGACAAAAGCGAAGTGATCATCACTGCACCCATTAACGATCAGAGACCTGCACCTGATGTGACTTCACCGATTTTAGCTGACCCCGAGGACTGTGACCTTGAGGAGACTATCAGAGATTTTTGTTGTATGTTGGCTTCCATTGAGACCCGAGAATTCCTCCCCATGGAAGAAGACTAGGAAAACATTGACCTCAGAGTTCCTTCTTCTAGTGTTTGGCGATGTGTTGATGACATCTGCGGGATTTACACGATTGACACTATTGAGCAGAGGGCAAATTCAGAGACTAGACAAGACGGACATGACTTGACTTCTTTCACAGATGAGGCCATTCCTGTTCACTTAGATATTGATGAGATAAAGGCTGAATTTGATCTTGTTTCTTTTATCTAGGAATTCGGTCCTTTTGATGAGAAGGACGACTCGGTTGAGATTGTAGAGGACGAACATGATTCGACTACTTTTACTGATGAGCCCATTCCTTTTGGTTTTGACCTAGATGAGACCTCGCCGGATGACACTGACTACACTTCTTCCGATGATGATGACTTCGTCCCATTTCACTTCGATATCAGCGAGACATCCAAGGCAAGACCTAGCTGCACTACTTCCACTGACATGTCTGTGCCATCTCGCCCTAAGACCACTGATAACCTTCACCGTGTTGACCCTGATTGGCTTGTGTCATCTGAGGACCCTGATGTCGACCTGCACCATATCAGATCTATCCCACAGCGGTCCCGCAAGAAGGTTTGCTTTCAACCTTCTTGATTCTCTGTAGATCCACTCTGTTGTATATTCGTATTCGTGTCTCTCCGTCCATCTTCCTTATTGCTCATCCACCGCATTCTCGTGTGTGTCTTGCTTAGGACATACTTTGTCCTAAGTATAGGGGGGTTGGACGAGCCGAGTGTTCTTCGTTCCATTTCATTACTCCTGTTGTTGCCTATATTTAGGGCTTCTTTTACACTAAGTATAGGGGGAGTGATGTGTACATACTCCACAATCTCTTCTTCCATCTTCATCTCTTTTCTTCTTTTCTTCCTTTCTTCTTTTTCTTTTCTATTTTCTTTTTCTACCGAAAAGGTGTTGCCCCTTTTTGTAAGTCTTCTATACTTAGGACGTACTTTATCCTTAGTATAGGGGGTGTGTGCACCCCGAGTTCTTTCTATTCTTTGATCCTTTTCGTTGTCTCCTCTTCTTGTCTATACTTAGGGATATCTTACCCTAAGTATATGGGGAGACAGTCTGAGTACGATTTGTTCATTCCCACCCTTGCCCCTCCTTGCTTTGTGTATAGTCTATTATACTTAGGATTATTTGATCCTAAGTATAGGGGGGCGGTCAACTTCTCATTCGTTCATTTCTTCATTCATTTATTCTTTTGACTTTTCTATACTCAGTACAAGTTATGTCTTCTCTTTTCTCTCTGATCTATGAGGACATAACATAAGCTTAGTATAGAGGGTTGTATATACTCCGTATATACTTTAGCCATAGCTCGTACTTTTGTATTTTTATTAATAATTATGGCTAAATATACTTATTAATATTCAATAAAAACTTTTAATAAAAAGATGTTTATTATTCCTCAAATTCTTTTTGTATTTACCGATTAATAAATCAAGTGAAAATGTTTTTTACAAAATATTTGAAAAATATTTTGAAAATCTTTTTGTAAAATATTTTTAAAACTATTTGGAAAATGTTTTGTTCAATATTTTCAGCCTTTGTAAAATTATTTTGTTTTGAAAATTTCTTTTATTTGTGTGAAATAAAAATGTTTGAAAACGATTAGCAAATGGTTTGAAAAATGATTGCACAAATATTTTGAAAAATCTATATATACTATTTGAAATGCTTTGCAAAATGATTTTCAAATGTGCGTACTTGTTTGTAAAAACTCTCTGTAAAAATTATTTTGGACTATAGTTTGCAAAATTATTTGAAAAATCTTTTTCAAATAAGTTTGTGGAATGCATACATCACCATAAGCTTCTTTATTAAACTGTATGTATACCTATAAAATAGAGCACTTACCTCTTGTAAATTCTTAAAAAATCCTAATTCTTGTAAATATAAGATGCATCCCTGTGTAAATATTTTTACCTATTTTTCAACCAAAAATCTTTTTCTTTCAAAAATCACAAAAACATTTGCAAAACTAAAAAATACCAAAAACATTTGCAAAAATCTTTTTGAAAAAACAAAAATGCATATGCATCATCTTTTTCAAAAATCCATAAAAAGCTCAAAATCTTTGAAAATTGCATCACAAAAATATTTTCCGCATTCTGCACAGCATTAGCATGACACTTGCATTTTTCGGATTGAGTTTGATCATTGGACAAGTCTAAGTAAAATCCAAAGATTGGAGCTTGGTTGGACCTTAAATCTACCTAATTAATAGGAACCTTATAGGAGCTGGAATTGAGGTACTTCAGGTCTAGTTGACTTAATTTTTTGAGGATCATGAGACTTGGTTCAATGGATTCTTGACTGCCTAAGTAGAGTATTTCGGAGCACACGCACATCTCTTTTTGATAATGACCTAACTTGGACATCTGCACCTTTCACTTGGCTCGACTCAGTTGGAGAGGTGAGGAGATTGGATTTGCTGGTATGAGACGAACATAAGAGGAAATATTTGTCCTCCTCTAGGGAGGAAAGTACACCCCAACACATCCAGTGATGATGAATTTTGAAGACAAGAGAGTGTGGGTTGCAATAAAGCTTCAAAGAGGGATAGTCTACTGGCTTAAGAGGAAAAACTCCTTATGTAAATGTTGCTGCATATAGTATTTCAAAAAAAAGAAAAAAGAAAAAGAGAAAAAGAGAAAAAAAACTCCAAAATAGTGGACAAGCCTGATTGAAAATAAAATGCTTGTCGGAGTATATATATGTTGTATAGTCAATAAGCAAGCTTGAGCTTCAAAGTCAAATCATGTGAGTCTGCAGCTGGATGACTTGACTACACTGGTCTTGCATCCTAGGATAGGTAGCTACACTGGCTACCGTCCATTCTTTTCTTCACCCCTCCTCTTGAGTTGGTTGTCACTTGAACTTAGAAAGGAATAACCTGCTCCTCGAGGAAGGAGTTGCTGGATTGGAGAATCATTGGGTTGTCATGCTGGAGAAGTCAATCTCTTTGTCATTTTAGTTGGGAAGAGCCACCATCACTTACACTGTACGAGTCAGATTCATAGTCGTAATGGTTTGTGTATGAGTTGAAGTATTCTGATCTGGCTATTGAGTGAACTTGAGCAAAGTTTTAGGATTCTCGAAGGCTGTTAGATTTCCAATCCGATTCCCATTAAGGTTCTGCTCGCACTAAAATATCAAAGGTCTGACTTAAGCTCCAAACTTTGATTTTGTGAAGACAAGTTTGATAATTAAACTCCATTTTATTTCTTTTTCCTTTCTTTATTTTTTTCTGCATTTATTACATAAGTGTTTGCTAGGGACTAGCAAAGGCAAGTATGGGGGGTGATGATTCTCCATTTCATTACCTTTATTCTATCATTTTAGCCTTAAAAACCCTAGTAAATGCGTGTAAATACCCTTAATTCATGCAATTTAGCATACATGCATTATTATGTAAATAGTGTGTAAAATATTATTTTTGATGCTAAAATTATAGAATAAACAAAAGAATAAAATATTTAAAATATTTTATGACCCGAAACCTCAAGACCTAGGCATCTTGATGACTAGGTCGACAAGGAATAAAGTAGGGGGAGATAAGGGCCAAAATCAAATAAAAATCCCTTTTATTTATTCATATTTTATTCATTTTTGGGACCTATTTTTAGTTCCACTTTGTATACTTCAAATAAAGAAACTTTAAACATGAAGTTGTCGATAATTAGATATAGAAAAATACAAAATTAATTTTATACAAAAATAATGTACAGATAAAAAGTTATGGTCTGAATATAATTCCAAAATCCTAACTTCCTAGACTCATATCTCTCAAATAAAAACTCAAAATATATCAAAATAACATTAATTATATATAACTTTTGATAAGCCATTTAATGAAGGTGATTTCATATTTTTTGGAGTTAAGGTGTGAAAGTTAGGTTTTGGACCCCTATTGTATAGTTATACTGATAGCAAGAAAGGAATCATAACACGAGACTCATCATCTACACTATTATGATCCATTCAAATGACTCATAAACATTGGAAAGAGATCCAGATCACCTCGATCATATTAATCATTAAATAATCAAGATATTCGGATCACCACGATCAATATAAGCATTTAATAAAGACAATGATCAGACTAGTGACTCATCATCCATATTACTAAGATTCATCAAACATGAGTTATAATTAATAAAAAGGTCATAGCTAAAATATGGATCATATAATCTATCTACAAAAGTGTTAAATTTGGGTAATTGTGGTAGGATGAGTAAGACGGGGATTCATATACCGGTCAAAATGAAAACATGTTTCAATGTAAGTAGCTCATTAAATTAATTGTCTATATACCTACTTTCTTTTGAAGTAACTAATTTTCTTGTTATTTTTAATTAATTAGATGTGCTCAACTTTCGTTGACGCTATTTTCTTCCTATTGCATGGATTGTTGGCAAAACACTGATATCGTGGTATTAAGAGAACTGAGCATAAGATTCCATGATGAATCCATGAATTTCACTCTTTTTTCTCTTATTTTAGCTCTTCTTTTTGGCAAATACCCTGTAAATACCTGTAAATTCAATAACACGGCTTTCTGCATGACATTGTTAATATTGCATAATTAGCATGTAATTTTTCCAAAAATAAAAGAATAAAGGAATAAATAACAAGAATGAGGTATTTAGAATAAATACAGAGTGGCCCAAACCCCCAAGAGAAGTTCAAGACTTTGACTTGATCGCAAAATAAAATAAGTAGAGAGAGAGATAGGGTTCACTGTGTACTGTATATATCACTTATACTTGTATATATTATTTATTTATTATTTTTTTATAAAACTAAAATTATTTTATTCTTTTACACTCTTGTATATAGTTCTAATAATATTATAAAAATAAAATAAAAATCAGAAAAATATTAGAAAAATGAAAATAAAATCCTCAATTTCTTGTACAAAATACACACGTATAATCTACACTCACTATTTATTGTACACCCTTAATAAGTTGAAAAAATAAAATAAAAATTAGTTTGTACTCCTAAAAATATGTTATAAATAAATAAAATATAAAATAATGGTATTTGAGTAAAAATAATAAAATAAAAATACATGTACATAATACATAGGTATAATATACTTGTATATAATACTATATAATATATATACATTATTTTATTTTTCATAAAAATAATTAAAAATTATAGAAAAATACTTTATAAAATAATAAACATTTTTCATTTTATACACATTTTATTTTAAATTCATTTACTTTTTTATTGAATTTCCATTTATTTTGTAAATCATGATTTTCTCATTGGTCCATATCAGACCGTTGACTTTAGTCAACGGTCTCTTCCAACCGAGTCGGGTTGTCCTTCCTCTCGTCGGAGCCACTTCTCCGAGTTTTTGCTCCTGACTCCGACCTTCGTTCCCCATGATTCTTTGCCCATTTCTCCTCCTAAGATTCGTGACCTTCGCAGATCCCTAAGAAGGGTCGGATTTAGGGTTGCGTACTTTCTTCCAATCTTTCCAGACCCTGGGGAACCCTATAAAATCTCTCTTCCAGCTCCGCCAACCTCCCAGCTCGTCCCTCGCACTCCCCTTCTTCCCTATACACCATCAGTGGAATGATAACCACTCGAGGAGCCGTATAGGATTGACTGGAGGTGCTCGGAGACTCAACGCCCACTACGTGGCCGGAGCTCCACTGCGTGAAGCCTCTCGGCCAGTCAGAGCTTGGTTGAGGTCAAGACCAGTCTGCCCAACTTCGCTTAATGCTCAGGAACACGTTCCGACCTTAAGGTATCACTTTTATTCTCGCACTTTTCATATTCGATCGCATCTTCCCAGTTTGCTTCGCTGCCATTCGCTGGTCCCGATCACCAGGTCTGGATCCCATCATCTGCTTGCCTCTGTTCATATCGACTTTCCAGATCTCCCTCCATCTTCCCATGCAACTTTTCCCCCCTAAGGCTCAACCATCGGTTGAGATTAGGTTAGGCTTCCTCCCCCACCTTCGTCAGAAGCCCAAGAAATCCATTTCCTGTCGCTTCCCCTTATTTTCCATGTAATAATCCGACTTGCGCTACGCCCCCGAGTCATGCTACCCCTTGCAGGTGTCCATGTGTGCATGGACTGTCAGCTGGAGTCTCAGCTGCTTAGGCGGAGCAACCTCATGCGATGGAGTGTGGTTACGTTGATCCAGTCGTTCACCCTCGCATTCGAGCCTCCCATTCGACGTGGAGAAGCAACACGAGGTTGTTGGGCCTTATATCGAGCCAATCAGACATGTAGATCATGATATCTTCCAAGTCGAATTTCGCCGGACTCTAATTCCTCCAACATCGTCTAGAGCCTCAGATCCTCCTTCGTGTCTTGTTATGATCGTGGACGTCCGTCGCCACACCCTTTTGATGATGGTTGATAAGAACCGTACAGATCTGAGCCACCTGAAAAAGCGCATGTCCCGATCGTTAGATCAGATCTGACTTATCAGATCTGATCTGGTCGCATGTCCGCGATAGATCCTCAATCGTCAGATCACTTTCCAAAGAAGATTAGAACCATCTGCAACCGCCTCCTCATGTTTACATGATCAGTCGCTGAATACAATGTTTAATCTGGGCTCGTTGTGGTACGCATACTTAGCAAATCAATTAGAACCGAGAGAGGATCTCCGTGAAGAGTGTCTCGGCTTAATTTATATTTCCGGGCAAGTCTGGGGTCAAACACAGGGAGGTAAAAGAACAACTTCGGGTTAATTTGGATAATTAGGTCTAGGTTTTCAAATGATATTTTTTTTGTATTTTTTAATGCAAAAGAATGCAAATGTAGGAGAATTAAGTTACTAAGAAATCACATAAATTAGCCAAATTAATTTGAATAGAAAAAAGTCCAATTTAGCCAAGTTATATTTTTCCTAGAATCCTAATCCAGTGATGAATGCAAGATACCTTTTTTGGAATTTTATGGGTAAAAATGCAATAATGAAAATGTATATTTTTATGGGTTTTTTCACAATTTTTTACACAAAGAGTAAGAAAAAATTATAAAATTTTACTGGAATGAAAACACGATGCAAGGATAATACAGTAATATTTTTGGAATTATTTGACAAAATATGAATTTTTTATGAATTTTTTAATGAAAATAGAGTGACAGTGACTAATTAATTCCTAATAAATCCACAATAGCAAATTAGGCAGAGAGCGAATCATCTCATATAGGTATTTTTATAAGGAATCCAGGAGACTTGAAACTTTGTGAAACGGATATATGTAGATTTAATTAAAAATAATTTACTAAAATCACTCTATGATTTATTTCAGGCATAGAACAACTCTATTTTGGATGAAATTTGGACAGTATTTCAGTCACATTTCAAGGCACATGTCTGATTTTTCAAGAATGTTTAGAGCAACCTGAGTTAGATATGAATTTAAGAGCTCAATGTGGGTAAAATCTGCAATATTTCAGTTAAACATTTTTAATTAATTACCCAAAGACCATAAAAATATAAATAAATATCCAATGGTAGAGAACTAGTTGCTCAACATCAAGACATTTTTATTGAATAAAATGACACTATACATATGTCCAAATTAAGAAATGAACACAGAGGTATCCGAGCAAACCAGAAATTAAAATTTAACAACACAAACATGTATATGGCCCTTTTTGCAATTACAGAAACTACACTGGAAAGCTATGCAATTTTTATAATAAAAAAAGTAAAATTTTCACCTTCTTCTCTAGCAGATCTCGACGAGGGAAGGGGGTTGGGGTCGCGCCGCTGGGCGACGCCGCCTGCGCGCGGCGTGCAACGACGGCGAGGAGCGGGGTCGGCGACGTGGCAGAGGGCAGTCGCGGTGGGTGGCGCGGGCGGACGGGCTCCTCGTAGTGGCTGAACGCAAGAGGGGGTCTCATGGGGCGGTGGAGAGCGACGCCGCCTTGTGTGGCTGGGGGCGGCGCGGTCGTGGCAAGGCCGCGCATAGAGGTGGCGGAGAGCGGCACCGCCTTGCGCGGTTGGAGGCGGCGGCGAAGAGGCCGGCTGAAGAGGGAGGGGGTGGCGGGCGGTGCTTGCTACCTCCTTCCGTTTTTTTTATTTTATTATTTTTTTATCTTTTTTTGAAAAGTTTTTTTACTGCTATGATATTTTTTGTTTTAGATTTTTAATTTTTTTTAAATTTTCTTTAAACGGGAAAAGAAACAAATGTGGAAAAAAATGATGTTGGTGGTAATATGATGAAGTAGATGAATAAATGGATGTGCAGTAGTGGTAATGTGATAAAAATGCAAGATAATGAAAATGATTATTAATGATAGAAAGGGAAAATTTATCTACGATGAACGCGGTCGCCTATGTTGTGCTCACGAGAGCACGGTCTTCGCTTGAATCACTGGCGAGCGATGAGCTCGAGTAGCGCGTGGGTGCGACTGCGATGTTGGCCAAAAAGCCAACGGATCTCACCGGAGAGAGGGGCGTCGTCGCTCGACCACGGTTGCATCACTGTCACCGATTCAACTCTGGGAACTAGGCTCTCCTCACATAAAGATGGATCAAGTGCAAATTGAAGAGGATAGAATGTATATAAAGAGATGGACAAAATGGAAGTTAAAATGAAGGTGGAGTGGAATGGAGGTTAATAAAATGATGGAGCTGAATTAGAAGTTAGAAAAATGGTGAAATAATGGAGTTGAATTGGTGGTTATTGTAGAGAATGGAGATTAAATAATAAATAAATAAATAAAGTAGGCTACTTTAAAAGAGAAAATAAAATAAAGATAAGAAAAAGAGTGGTGAATTTACAAAAGAAGACATACAACATATATATATTTTTTTGTTTGCTTTTCTAATTTATATTTTTTTGTCTTTTAAATAAGAGATATTTACAATAGAAAAACACTATATAATACTAAAATCAAAATACAAGACAACAATGATTTTTTTGGATTTTATATAATTAAGAAAGACAAAAAAATGAAGAAAGAATGAATATATACATAATATACAATGTACATCTAAGTCCCAAAACCCAACTTTTGCAAATGAGCTCCGATTTTAATGAAACTACTTTCGTTGTATAGATAATTTTCTAACTTGAACTTTAAAAGTGAGTTTTGTGAATTTGGAGTTCATATGGAGTGGGAATTTGGTTGGGAAGTTGGACTTTACGGTTTTTTCTCTTTGGGATCTAGGAGCATTTATTTGAGATAAATTTTTTTTTATATTTTTGTATTTTTATATACATTTTTATGAACAAGTCAGAGAAAGAATTAGCCAAAAGGAGTTGAAATAAAAATATTAAAAATACATGAAGTTTTGGGTTATTTACAAGTGAGAAACCCCTTTATTTTGCGGTTTTTTTTGTTAATTTATTTTGTATAATCTAATATACAATAATTAGTGTGTATTATTTATAAGAGACATTTTGTTAATTTATTGATTTTATAGACATTTATTTGGGATTTTACTCAGGGATTTTGCTAAGATCAAGATATTGAGATGATTAATCGTGGATTCATCAACCCCCTATACTTAAACTTTGCTAGTCCTCGAGCAAATAAAGAATGAATAAGTTGGAGTATCCACTGACTTGCATGTGAATACAAGACTTTATCTGTTCAAGAACTCTTGATTTTAGAGATCCTAAAATTCTAAGCTGAATCAAGCTCTAATCAAAAGGTATCCAATTTCCCTAATCATCATACTCTCTCTGTATACATATATAGTAGGGATATGACTTAAGTGTGGACTGCAGTTACAAGAGTAGAGTCGCAACGTCACCCAAGTTTCCAGTCCAAGAGACTCTCCTAAGAACTCAATCCTATACACTAGGAAATAAACCATTTCTTGCATCCAATCCACCGTCTCTTTAGTTGTCAGACTTGAAAGTGTAGATGGAAGGTCAGTTGATGGAGGACATAGGAATGTATCATTTCTTCTCTCCCTCTCATTGGAACAAGGATCCTCTCAAGTGCCTTATTACTCAACATATATTTTTGGTGTTGATCAATGCGTTCGTTAAGAGAAGTTGAAGTCATCTGCATTTTTTCCTAGGAATACACCGTGGTGTGCCTTTTTTGAGTACCTATCGTAACTTCTACACCCAGACTTGTAGCATTTACGATGCAGAGCCCTTTTTTGGTGCAAGTCCGACTCCTGGTCCTAATAGCGGTGGTCCAAGTGGACACTTTGAAATGGTTGGGGGCGCTCGCATTTGGTGAAAGCTCTTTGATATTTGACTTTGTGGAATGAGAGCTTTTCTTTAACATTTCATTGCTTTGTAATATTTTTGGCTAGCTCCACTGCTTTTACCAAGAGTTGGTACACACTGATCAATATTTTTTTATTTTATATCACACCCTGGCACATAGGTAAATATCAAGAGATAGTACAAGAACCATGTTCTCATACTGGCTAATGGTGTTTACTTCCAGGTTTCATGAAGCCTTCATTGATTTTATCCCATCGTCGAGCATAATTAAATCAGGTCCAAATTCAAATCCCTCAGCCCAGTTCCTCAAGTAAAGTTTCAACTCATCTCAACATAACTACAGTCGTATATGTGAGGTGTTGATCATATTCTTAAGGTAGAGACTAAGCATGCAATATAGCACACAAATCTTTCAAACCAGGGAAATGTGAATAATTAAGTCAAAGAATGACTAAGGCTAGTTAACTCAAAATCTCAAGAGCTCATAAACCAAGTATTCTTAAACATCACTAGTCATGTGTGAAAGTGTAAGTGCCAGGGGTTAAACCAACCCACTAGTTAGTTTTTTTATTATTTTTTGTATTTTTTGTATTTTTTTATAAAGGAAAGGAAGAAAGGAAGATGTTTTTTTCAAAAGTTTTTTTAGAAAACATATATTTTTTATTAACAAAGAAAGGAAAGAGAGATTTTTTTGTTTTCTTTGAAAAATTTTTTTAAGCAATAAGAGTTTTTTTGGAATTTTTTGAAAATATTTTTTGCCAATTTTACCCACCCCATAATTATTGTATAGCATACACAAAAATACGTGAAAGTACGAGCTATGGGTAAAGTATATATGTAATATATACACGCCCCTCTATACTTAGTATGTGCTATGTCTTCAGAGCACAAGAAGCGAGAAAAAGACATAGCTCATGCTAAGCATAGGAAAGCTAAAATAAAAAGTATAGAAGTCGATCCGCCCCCCTATGCTTAGGCTCTGGTCAGCCTAAGTGTAGAAGAAGAGCAAAAATGGGGAGGACGAGGTCAAGAGGAGAAATGGATGAGTATATACACATGGAAGGCATCGGTTCCTCCTAAACTTAGGTTCTGGTCAGCCTAAGTATAGGACAGGAGTAAGTGAGAACTGATGTGATCTGGAGAATATACAAAGAAGGGAGAATGTACAAGAGGAATGAATCTTCTAATATGTTGAATCTTGATGCTGCATCTTCATGAAGAGTAATATGATGTATCTGCTCTATTCTCACTCTGCATGAAGTTGATGACCTCGACTTGGACTAACTTCTCTTTCGAATCTACAAAATACTTAAACAGTTGTCCATTTACCACATGAGATTGTGCACCATCTGTGAGATCGTCTATCTCTACACTTCCATTCTCATGCACTTTCTTAACAACAAAGGTACCCGTCCATTTAGATTTGAGCTTCCCATGGAACATCTTCAACCTAGCATTGAACAACCATACATTTTGTCTAGGGACAAAGTCTTTGCACCTAATGTGCTGATCATGCTATCTCTTTACTTTGTCCTTATAAATCAAACTATTGTCATATGCCTTATTTCGGATTTCCACGAGCTCATTCAAGTTCAAGTCTTGATAAAGCTTCCGTAGGTGATAACTCCAATTAATCTTCTTAATTGTCCATTCGAATTTATGAATCAATTCTGCGCGCAAATGGCATGGCTTGCCATAGATCATTCTAAATGGTGAAGTACCAAATGGTGTCTTGTAAGCTATCCTATAGGCCCACAGAACTTGATCCAAGAGCTGAGACCAGTTCTTCCTATCGGGACGAACCAATTTCTACAAAATACTCTTCACCTCTCTGTTCGAAACCTCTGCCATACCGTTGGACTGTGGGTGGTAAGGACTAGTAACTCTATGCTCAAATCCATAGTCCTTAGCTAAAGATCTCATATCTCTGTTCACAAAGTGGCTACCCCCATCATATATCAAAACTTTTGACACCCCAAACCTAGCAATAATATGGTCTCTCACAAACTTACAGACAGTCTTGTTGTCTACGGTTCGGGTTGGGTTAGCCTCCACCCACCTAGAAAGATAATCAATCTCCAACAAAAGGTACTCATGTCCTTGGTTGTTGGGAAAGGGACCCTTAAAATATATGCCCATGCATCAAAAACATCACAAATAATCACCGGCTACATGGGCATCTCATCTCTCTGTCCAACTGTCCCTCCCATCCTTTGACGGATCGGGCACGATCGTACAAAATCAATAGCATCTCTAAACAAGGTCAGCCAATACAATCCACATTGAAGTACTTTGTGAGCGGTTTTCTTTCCCAAATGGTGTCCTCCAGCCTCAAGTGAATGACAATATGTGAGGACACTCTGGTATTCCTCCTGAGGAATACACCTTCTCTAAACACAATTTAGACCTTCAAAGAAAAGGAAAGGATCGTCCCAGTGGTATCTTCTCGAATCCGACTTCAGTCGATCAATGCTGCTCCTAGTCCAACCATGGGGAACCTGCTTGGAGACAAGATAGTTCACCATGTTGGCATACCACGGGAGTGAGTCAATAACACAAATTGACTCGTCTGGGAAGGTCTCTCTAATCCGCTCATAATCAGGAGAATCCTTAAGTTCAATCCGAGAAAGGTGATCTACCACAACATTCTTCACTCTAGGTTTATCTTTTATCTCCAAATCAAATTCCTGGAGGAGTAAAATCCACCTAAGAAGATGTGCCTTCGCGTCCTTCTTTTCCATTAAATATCGAATGGTTATGTGATCAGTATAGATTGTCACCTTAGAGCCCAAAATATATGACCTGAACTTCTCGAGGGCCCATACCACAGCGAGCATTTCCTTTTCAGTCACTGTATAATTCTTATGTGTAGGATCTAATACTTTTCTTGCGTAGTGGATCGCAAATAGGATCCCCTCTCGGTGTTGTCCTAACATAGCTCCTATAACAAAATCCGAAGCGTCAGTCATGATCTCAAAGGGGAGAGACCAGTCAAGAGCTTGTAGGATAGGTGAGGCACAAATCTTCCTCTTCAAGAGCTTAAATGCCTCCAGACACTTGTGATCTACAACGAACTCTGTGTCTTTCCCTAAGAGCTCAGTCAGTGGGCGTACGGTCTTTGAAAAATTCTGAATGAATCTCCTATAGAATCCAACATGCCTTAAGAATGACCGCACTGACTTCACGTTGGTAGGTGGGTCGAGTCTCTTAATCACCTCCACCTTGGCAGGGTCAACCTCCATTCCCCTTTTGGAGATGACAGGCCCCAACGCTATACCCTCCGTCACCATAAAGTGACTCTTCTCTCAGGAGAGTACCAGATTCACCTCTCTACACCTTGTGAGGACTCGGTCCAAGTGCGCTAAACATGTATCAAAAGAATCACCATGGATCGGGAAGTCATCCATGAACACTTCCAGGAAATCTCCCACCATCTCGGCAAATATGGCTATTATGCACTGGTGGAATGTGCCTGGGGCATTTCAGAGCCCAAATGACATGCGCCTGAAAGCATATGTGTCGAATGGACACGTGAATGTGGTCTTTTCCGGGTCCTCAGGAGCTATAGCTACCTGGTTGTAGCCTGAGTACCCGTCAAGAAAACAGAAGAACTCTTTTCTCGCGAGTCTCTCCAAGATCTGATCAATAAAAGGCAAGGGAAACTGATCTTTCTTAGTTGCGGCATTCAGGCGCATGTAATCAACATAGACATGCCATGATGTAGGTACTTGTGTTGCTATCTCTACTCCCTCCTCATTGGTGACCATCTGAATTCCCGACTTCTTCGGGACAACATGAAGCGAACCACCCACTTGGAGTTAGAAATAGGGTATATAAACCCTGCCTTGCACCATTTCTCAATCTCTTTCTTCACCACTTCCCGTAGATTGGGGTTAAGTCTCCTCTGGAATTCACGGGAAGGTCTCACATGATCCTCAGTAAAAATGTGGTGGGAGCAGAGAGCAGAGTTGATCCCCATGAGATCCGACACTGTCCAGCCTATTGCTTTGCGGTTCCTCTCTAAGACCTCTAATAACCTAAACTCCTGTTCTAAAGTCAAGTCTGAGCTAATAATGACAAGATATCTCTCTTTAGGTCCCGCAAGAAAGGCGTACTTAAGTGTACGAGGTAGTGGCTTCAGTTTCAGTAATGTGGTATGATCAAACAAATCTGGCTGAACTGAATCTGAATCTGGTTCCGTGTTGCATGAAGGTGGTCTCAACTGTGTAGGACTCTCCACCAAATTAGAAGTATCGGGAGTTGGATCGTCAAAAATATTCAAACAGTCGGCAAAATCCACGTCGGACTCATCATCTATGTCCCATGATTGTTCCGAAGAGGATGGAATTGACAGATCCAGATGAATCTCTACGTCATCATAGGAATAGGGAGATGCATCTCTAACAAGATCAGATAACACCTGGAAAACTGCATCATGCACTATGTCCTCTCCAGATGAAAGGGTCTCGCTCTGTCCTGAAGCAACTTGACTCCAAATCCACTAAGTGCTAATCATTTTGCAATATGCCTTTGAAGATGAGTACTCTATGCTACTCTCTGAATCGGGTCGCTGACACTTGGTTTGCTTCATCTCAAGGTTCACCTCTCCGCCTGGAGAGTGGAACTTCATCATTCCCATACCATAATCAAAAGTTGCACCTGTGGTCCTAAGGAAGGGCCGCCCGAGAATAATATGAGATTCTGTCCAATGATTGGGGTTCTCCATGTCCAAGACTGTGAAGTCAACCTGATAGTTCTGTTCCTCAATCGAGATAACTACGTTCTTCACTTCTCCCTTAGGTCTCTTCACTGAACGATTTGCGAATTGGAGTAGAGCTCTAGATTTGCGAAGTGGTCCCAACTCCAATTCCTGATATAATGCTAAGTGAAATAAGTTGATCGAAGAACCGTTATCTAAGAGTGTGTGTGCAAACTCAATGTCGTCAATACTACTCTCCAAATAGTGAGCACCCATGTCTCTCTTTTTCCTTGGCAATGTTTAATTCTTGAGACAATAGGTTGTGGCTACTAACAAGACGTGTGTCTTTATATTTTGGTTCTCTTTCTTCCTGCTAACCCTAATAGGTGTGCATCGCACCTTCAGGTTCTTCTGGAATGCAGGATGGTTAGACACATATTCATCAAATGGCACCTTAACTGTGATATTTTCTTTACAAAACCATGCCATATCAAGGTCATATTTCTGAATCTTTTTGATGTGCTTTCCTGCAGTAAGAGCACGGGGGAAAGGGATTGAAGCTAGGGAAACAGAAGATGAAGAATCTGAATCATGAACTGAAAGATCATTCTTTGCATTAACTGAAATAGAGTTCTTCATATAAGAATCTTTTTGATGCAACATGAGATCGAAATCAAAACTATCTACTATAGGTTGTGGAATAGAAGCTGGAGTGGTATCTTCCACAACCGGAGATGCAAGGTCCTCAGTAGACTTAGAAGAATATCCATGATGTTGATGCTGCATATGCGCTCTCCTCCTCCTCCTCTTGGCTCCCTGAGTAAAAATCCTCGAATGGTGCTGATAGGGCTCTGAAATATGCTGCCTCTCCTCCTCGTCCTCTGAAGACTCCTCAGGTAGAGCTCCAGAGATGTCCCTCCTCGTGTCCCTCGCCCGGTCAGGTACGGTCACGGTCCTTCCGCTCCTGAGTGACATGTGGTTAGCCTCGTCACACGAAAGAATCTCATTTTCAGATCTAGGAGATGCTGAATAGTATACCTGACCAAAGTGCTTCTGAGAATTAGATCGGTTCAGGCTATTGGGGTTAGCCTGACTTGGGCTGGGATTGAGGTAGACGGTGCAGTCTGCTCGTCTCGCAATATGGACAAGAGGTTGACATCCACCCGTAAGTCGTGAATTTCGTTCATGTAGGAACGGATCTCGTCGAGTATCTGCTGCTGAATATCCACAGGACCAGATGAAGAAGGAAGTGGATAAGACCGAGAAAAAGAATAGGAAGACCGGCCCTGCTGGCCAGGGTACTGCCTCTGCTGCTACTGGGGTATCTGTTGAGATTGCGGGCCTTGCTGGCCTGCCTGGTAATGGCCCAGCCGGCCATACTGCTGGTACTGTTGCCGGTGCTGCTGGGGTGGCTGGAATCCAGGGCTCTGCTGTGAAGGAGGAGGTACGGAGGTGAATGCGGTGTTGTGAAAGGTCGGGGACGCTGGTAGGTCTGTCGGTCTCCCGTACTTCCCTGCCTAGCAGGGTCCTGAGTATACCATACTCCATTCACCTCCCAAACTGGCGGAGGCTCCTCCTGAACTGTCTCTGCTAATGGAGGTGGTTGTTGGAAAGAGTGGGTGTAGGATTGGTTCTGCTCCCACGGCTGGGGTTGCCCCGACACCAACTGCTCCTGAACATGGTGAACTCGTTAAACGGGAGCAGCAGGTGCAGTCATGGCCGGTATCCTTATCTTAGATACCTTCTCAGTCAACTCCTCCATCTGTTTTGGAAGTTTGGAGACGCTCTAGTCTAACTCATTAATCCTTCTATTGATCTTCTCGACTACAGTAAGCTTGTCTGCAGGGAGTCCCATGCTAGGGATCACATCATGAGAGAGATGGACTATAGCTAGTTTTCCTCCTCCAAATGAGAGTGAACTAGGGGACGATGTATAGGCCATGCTGGCCATCTTTGAGCGGCTAGTTTCAACCATCTACTCGAATACCTTCCAGACGGTATCCACTCCTCGTGATGTATAGCTTCCTCTACAAG
Organism: Ottelia alismoides; assembly: GCA_037367405.1. Taxonomy (NCBI): domain Eukaryota; kingdom Viridiplantae; phylum Streptophyta; class Magnoliopsida; order Alismatales; family Hydrocharitaceae; genus Ottelia; species Ottelia alismoides. Next base: position 61,680 of record JAZKJV010006000.1, on the reverse strand, counting down.
CAGCGCTCACTAAACCTTGCATCTCAGGGTTGAGACCAGTAAAGAATGACCGGACCAATATATTATCATCTAAATTGTGACAGGGACACTTCTGTAGGATGTCCTTGAATCTTTCCCAAGCATCACAAAAGGCTTCATGAGGCAATTGGGAAAAACTCATAATACGCGTCCTCATCATATTAGTTCTATTCAACGGGTAGAACTTCTTCAGAAACAAGTCCTTGAACTTGGCATAAGTGGTGGCTATAACCCCCAAGTTCTTTACCGAATAGTCAGCTTTGCCACCCAAGGCAAATGGAAGGGCTTTGAGCCTAATATAATCCTGGATAACATTATGATGTTTGAGGTTAGCACAGATGAGCTCAAAGTCCCTTAGGAATGCATATGACTCCTCGGAAGCATTCCCATCAAAGTGTGGTAGTAGGTTAAGAAAGTGCAGCTTCAACTCAAAATCAACTGTGGGTTCTGCCGGACTCAAATAGTTCCGAATTTGGTATTGTCCGGGGTTATACGCCACATTCATTGGTGGTTCGACCCCAACATTTAGCTGTCCTAACTGATCTCAGAGTAGTGTGTGTTGCTGCTCAGATGCAGCTAATCTGGCAAGTACCTTTCTCAATGGGTCTTCATGGTTCTCTTCTTCCTCTTCTTTCTTCTTTGGAGGCATTTTTCTTGTATCTTCTTTAAGTCCTGAATCAGTAATGTTGTCTTGATTAGAAGAGGATTTATGAATCAAGATATTCTCATCGAGGCGAAGATCTTCCTCGGTGAGGTGGGAAGAGAGAAAGGAAATGGTTTGAGAGTAACCATCCCGAGAGTGGGTGATCCTGGGCTCAAGATGGTCATGAGTCCAGGTTGGTCCAAGTTACGCTGGACCTTTGAAGACATACTTCTTGGAGGGTTCAACGAGAGATTCACAAAGTCCGAATAAATATCCCCCAATCAGTCATCTTCGATGTCAAAAGAACCGATTAGAACACGATAGTCAATGAGGCGCTAGTTATACATTGCACGTAAATGTGCAGAGTAACTCACACAATACAAACACAATTCAAACCCTCAATTTCACCAACTCAACACGTGATGGCCGTAAGGGTTCGGCCGAATTATCTGGTCAATTTTAGTTAGTGATAAATACAATCTTGGAAAGATTAACGGGTTGTTAGATTCCTGTATTTTCCTACATACTGGCATGGTTCTTACGACTAGTTGGACCTACTTTCAACCAATATAGGAGTAAGTACGGACCGTATACATACGTCTACCCGCTGCTTGAGGACTAAGGCGTCCTCTAAACCTCCCACTCTGCTAAGGAAATCTGGACCGTTTACCAGCTACCCGTATATCTTCACTGAAAAGTAGCTAACCTCCAAAAAATAAAGAACCTGTAGTAAGTAAGAAATCCAGGCTTGACTCTATCTTCGGGATGTCTCTCTCTCACTTGCAAGTAAAACAAACAATGAGGTCTTTTATGCACCCATGAACGGGGGTTCTTTTTATTCTAATTTTTTAATTGACCCGCTCAATTCAGTCCCAATTTTAGAGTTAGGTTATCACTTGAAATTAATCTGAACACAAAAGCACGTCTACCGTTCAGTCCCAATTTCCTTTTTGACCTTAAGATACAAAACAAGAGGGGAATCAGAAATCAGAATGCAAACGAGAAACTATGATGCATGCTCAGAAGAAGGTATACATACAATGAAACCCAGCACTCTCCATGCGTTATGCAAAACTGAATTTGTAAATTTTACACTAAATGCATGCAGATCGAGAAAACCACACCTAAACAGTATACTATTAGCGGGGAAGAATTGATTTGATTTGAGCTAAGTAGTACGTGTTTATGTACGTCTCATTATGAATCTTATAAGATAAGTGAATCTTCTAAGATATGTGTGGCCTAAATTATGATGGGCACAAACAAATTTTATTCTAAACTACCGTGTTCCTAATCCTTAAATTCGCCACTCAAGTCGAGCCCCACTCTCACCGGAGAGTAAAACAGGTCTCGACACACCACAAAGTAAAGTCCAAGTCTCTTTGCACGCGTGAGCTCTCAAACAAGAACCGCTATAAAGAAGCAAATTACCTAAATAATTACAATACGATAATTACAAAAATTCTCTTGAAGATAAATTAATTATTCGCGCTCTTCAGCAGTCGGCACGCTTCACATCTGTCGACCTCCGATGTACTCCAAGTTCACCGAGCCCTTGCAGGGAAAATAAAATGTATATTAGAGATATAAAAAATAAAATATATACAAAAATGAGAAAAAAATAATTGCAAAAAAGATGGAATAAATATAAGTGGGCTTGGGGGTCAGACTACCCAAGTGAATGAAAATCTAAGTCCAATTTTCTAAATTTATCCCCAAGCCATTTGCCTCCCCGGCAACGGCGCCATCTGATCAGTTGCTGAATACGATGTTTAATCTAGGCTCGTTGTGGTACGCGTACTTAGCGAATCAATCAGAACCGAGAGAGGATCTCCGTGAAGAGTGTCTCGGCTTAATTTACATTTGGGCAAGTCCGGGATCGAACAAAGGGAGGCAAAGGAACAACTTCAGGTTATTTTGGAAAATTAGGTCTAGGTTTTCTAATGAGATTTTTTTTGTATTTTTTAATGCAAAAAGAATGCAAATGCGGGAGAATTAAGTTACTAAGAAATCACACAACTTAGCCAAATTATTTTGAATAGATAAAAGTTCAATTTAGCCAAGTTATATTTTTCCTAGAATCCTAATCTAATGATGAATGCAAGACACCTTTTTTAGAACTTTATGGGTTAAAATGCAACAAGGAAAAATGTACACTTTTTATGGGGTTTTCACAATTTTTCACACAAACAGTAAGAAAAGAATATAAAAATTTACTGGAATGAAAATGATGCAAGGACACTATAGTAATATTTTTGGATTTTTTGACAAAATATGATTTTTTGATGAATTTTTTTAATGAAAACAGAGTGACACTGACTAATTAATTACTAATAAATCCACAATAGCATATTACGCAGAGAGCGAATTATCTCATATAGGTATTTTTATAAGGAATCCAGGAGACTTGAAATTTTATGAAACGGATATATGTGGATTTAATTAAAAATCATTTACTAAAATCACTCTATGATTTACTTCAAGCACAGAATAACTCTATTTTGGATTAAATTTGGAAAACAATTCAATCACATTTCAAGGCATCATGTCTAATTTTTCAAGAATATTTAGAGCAACTATGAGTTAGATATGAATGTAAGAGCTCAATGTTGGTAAAATATGCAATATTTCAGTTAAATATTTTTATTTAATTACCCAAGATCATAAAAATATAAATAAATATCCAATGGTAGAAAACTAGTTGCTCAACATCAAGACACTTTTTATTGAATAAAATTATACTATACAGATGTTCAAAATAAGAAATGAACACAGGGGTATCCGTGCAAACCAGAAATTGAAATTAAACAACACAAACATGTACAAGGCCCTTTTTGCAATTACAGAGACTATATGGGAAAGCTATGTAATTTTTACAATAAAAAAATACTTTTTTTCACCTTCTTCTCCAGTAAATCTCGACGAGGGAAGGGGGCTGGGGTCGCGCCGCTGGGCGGTGCCTCCTGTGCATGGAGCATGACGACGGTGAGGAGCGGGGTCAGCGACATAGTGGAGGGCGCCTGCAGTAGGAGGCGCGGGCGGACGGGCTCCCCGTAGTGGTTGAACGCAGAATGGCGTCTCAGGGGGCGGTGGAGAGCGACACCGCCTTGCACGGGTGGGGGCGGCATGATCGTGGTGAGGCCGCGTGCGGAGGTGGCGGAGAGCGACGCCGCCATGCGCGTTTGGAGGCAGCGGCGAAGAGGCCGGCTGGAGAGGGAGGGGGCGGCGGGCGACGCCTGCTGCCTCCTTTGTTTTTTTATTTTTTGTTTTTTTATCTTTTTTTGAAAAGTTTTTTACTGTTGTGATATATATTTTTTGTTTTATATTTTTAATTTTTTAAATTTTCTTTAAACAGGGAATGAAATAAATGTGGAAAAAAATTGATGTTGGTGGTAATATAATGAAGTAGATGAATAAATGGATGTGCAGTGGTGGTAATGTGATAAAAAATGCAAGATAGTGAAAATATTTATTAATGATAGAAAGGGAAAATTTACCTACGATGAATGCGGTCGCCTATGTTGTGCTCACGAGAGCACAGTCTTCGCTCGAATCGTCGACGAGCGATGAGCTCGAGTAGCACGCGGGTGCGGCTGCGATATTGGCCAAAAAGCCAACGGATCTCACCGGAGAGAGGGTCGTCATCGCTCGACCGCGGTTACGACGTTGTCACCGATTCAACTCTAGGAACTAGGCTCTCCTCACATAAAGATGGATCAAGTACAAATTGAGGAGGATGGAATGTATATAAAGAGATGGAAAAAATGGAAGTTAGAATGAAGATGGAGGGGAATGGAGGTTAATAAAATGGTGGAGTTGAATTAGAAGTTAAAAAAATGGTGGAATAGTGGAGTTGAATTGGTGGTTATTGTAGAGAATGGAAATTAAATAATAAATAAATAAATAAATAAAGTAGGCTACTTTAAAAGAGAAATTAAAATAAAGAGAAGAAAAAGAGTGGGGAATTTACAAAAGAAGACATACAACATGTATATTTTTTTGTTTGCTTTACTAATTTATATTTTTTATCTTTTAAATAAGAGATATTTAAAACAGAAAAATACTATAGAATACTAGAATCAAAATACAACACAACAATGATTTTTTTTGGATTTTTTAGTAAATAAGAAAGATAAAATAAAAAAATGAAGAAAGAATGAATATATACATAATATACAATGTACATCTAGGTCCCAAAACTCAACTTTTGCAAATGAGCTCCGATTTTAATGAAACCACTTCCGTTGGATAGATAATTTTTTAACTTGAACATTAAAAGTGAGTTTGGTAAATTTAGAGATCATATGGAGCGGGAATTTGGCTGGGAAGTTGGACTTAACAGCTTTTTTCTCTTCGGGTTCTAGGAGCATTTATTTGAAGTAAAATTTATTTTATATTTTTATATCTTTATATACATTTTTATGAACAAGTCAGAGAAAGAATTAGTCAAAAAGGAGTTGAAATAAAATTATTAAAAATACATGAAGTTTTGAGTTATTTATAGGTGAGAAACTTCTTTATTTTGTGGTTTTTTTATTGTTAATTTATTTTGTATAATCTAGTATACAATAATTAGTGTGTATTATTTATAAGAGATATTTTGTTAATTTATTAATTTTATGGACATTTATTTGGGATTTTATTCAGGGATTTTGCTAAGATCATGATAGTGATATGATGAATCGCGGATTCATCAGTACTCCACGTGTTCGCTGGGTATATTTCATAGTTCCCCCTTGCATTTATTTTATTTTGCTTTAGACCATTAAATACATGTTGTAGTTTAGAACTTTTACAGTTTTGACCTTCGAGTTTATGTTATTTGCATCTTAGTTCCTCTGAATCTGAAGCACGTGCTATCCCACGTGAGTTTTGGGTTATTTGCATAATCTGTCCTGAACTCTTGTGTTGTTGCTTAATAAATAGTATGTTTTCAGAAATTGCATTTATACCCATGTGCACCCAGTATTGAGCATGTGTGTGATTTGAGTGGGCTTTTTGCTGATAAGGCACTAAGATTTTTCACCGTGTTATTTATTTGGTTTGTGAACTTAATATAATTGCTATTAGGTCCCTATGAACTATGCCTAATTACACATTGTATTTGGACTTCATAAATATTAGATTAATTCAAAAAAATACATAAAAAGTATATTGACTCATGTTAGTGTGTAATGTTTTTTGTGATTTTATTGGATAAATTTCTTTGCTTTTTATTTTTTTTAAAATTCAAAAACCTTTAGAAACATCTGTTTACCTTAGAAAAAATCATATAATTTCAAAAAATGTCTTAAAAATTCTATAAGAATTCATGCGGGCGCCTTTTTGTATGTTTTATTAATAATATTAACTTTATTTAAAAAAACCTTATAAAACCCTAAAAATCACAAAACATTCATAAACTTACAAAAATCATATAAATCATAGAATATGAATTTTCTGAACATTTTTAGTTATTTAGAAAAATCCAAAAAGATCTTTGTATTTGTTTTCTCTGATCTTTGTTGATTTTGTTTTCTATTTAAAAATTAATAATTTGCAATGTTAAAAACCACTTAAAAATATTTTATTTTAATAAATTTGACTACTTCATATTATTTTCTTGCTCCATGTGTTCGACCCTGGTGGCTATACTAGGTAAATAAAATAGTGAACTGCATACATATGATGATTGCTTGATAATTTCTGAGTGGTTTTATTCTTTTTCTGGTAGATCTAGCTCGGTGCTTCAGGTCACAACGACCCTTGTTTACTTGCTTACTTAACCTGATGGCTGAGCAGTTCATCAAAATGGCATCGTTGCCGGGGAGCACGACTTAGTAGTCATTTTTCACTTTTGCCCAGTTTTTGTTTCTATTTTATATAATTGTTCTCTGATACTCGTCTGTTTCACTTTTTAAGGAACCGCCGAGGACGCTTCGGTTTTCTTTTGGAGGAGACTACACCTGAGTAGGAGTAGAGGTGCAGGAAAGAGTAGTTATATTGTATAGATTAGTTTACTTTTGCAAGCATTTGATTATTGTAATAACTGTAGGACTTGGACAATTTATTTGGACACTTAGACACTTCGGGGGACCTAACCGTGGATTTTCGAGTTTTATTTTATCACTTTTTATTTTCTTTTGATTCTCAAGGATTTAGCCCTTAGACTTAGGATTTTTGTTGATTATGATGTAATTAGCTAAGACCCCACATCTAATTGCATATCTGTTCCATAAATCATAAATGGACTTAGCTAAAAATAAAATTAAAAAGTTATATTATAGGATTAGAGACCACGTGTGAGAGAGGCCATATACAACGTTGGCAGGACCCATTGTGGTGGGCACCGATTGGCATCAAAGACCGGACTCTAGACTCTCCTTTTTTCCCGATAGTTAGCTATATGTTCTTCACAATTAATAGAAATTTCTCGTCAAAGGTCGATTTCCTCATTACATCATATAGGTAGTTTTATTTCTATCTTTACTTTTACGCACGTATCACCCAACATGTAGAGTGCTAGAGTCAGGTACACATTTCTATCTCTGCATGCATCATCGTGTTTGATCGTGTATCGGCTTTTTCAACTTCCTCCCATGGTTTATTGGACTCAAAATAACCAAAGAAATCGAAAAATTCCTTAAGTGTTGTTTTATTTCAAAAAATACCTAAAAAGGTGAAAACAAAATAAAATTGGGACTGTTAATGCAAACTTGACCCTAAAATACACTTCACTTAAACATCTTTGTTAGGGGAGAGTCACCCCTCATTGATTGATTTATCTACAGCGAGAGAGTGACCTGCACACTAAGCTAGAGCCACATCCAAACTCCTTTCAGACTACTGATCTCATAGCTGATTGTTCTCTAGTGAGAATTTCACCAGCTAGCCGGTAATCTCTGAGACTTCCTTAGCAGATTGGGCAGATCGGGTAGCCGGTAAACGGTCTGCACCCATACTGGCTGGGAAAAATTAGTTGCGAGATTCGGCCAGTCTCCTAGGAGCGTTGGATTTCCAACAACCGCTTAATCAATCTGATATCTTGATTTTGTCACCTAAATAAAAATTGACCAGATTAACGACCGATCTTTCACGGGCATCAGCTCGAGTATTGAGTAGGAGTAAAAGGGGGTTGTCTTCTCATCTTGTTTGCATACAGATCTCATCTTCATAAATCCCCAGATCACGATGATGGGCAGGAGGTCCCTTAGGCTGCCATTGATAGCACCACTTTCGAGCACTCCTCTCCATTCATCTAGGGCACCTTCATGGAGCCCAGACCCACTCTCTGAACCTGAGTTCGCTACCACCCTTCTACCAGTCCTAAGGTGCCAAAGCAGAGGCCAACATAGTTATATGTCCATTTGACGACACTTGAGTTTGGGGTCTTTTGCCTTTGCAGAGACCCAGAAGATGGCCAGCAGTGAGGGATGCACCGATGAGCAGCCATAGGGGTCCGCAAATGTACTTGACCAGGCTACCATCAAACTCTTAGCCTCCAAGGAGCCCATGCAGTGACAAATTAGAGACTAGGGAGCCTTCATGGCAGAGGTACGCCCGAGAGCTTATGCATATACGAGCCGGCAGAGCAGAGCCACAATAACTAGACATTGGAGGGATACCATCAACTAGAGGAGGAGAAGGATGCCCAGATGACCAGCCAGAGCAGAGTCCAGTGTGGACAATGAGGCAGTTGCACAACCCTGGTGCAACCCTCACCCACCGTTGGATTCAGCTTCCTGAGATCCTGAGCGACTTTGAGCTTTGCCCCCAGACCATCCAGTTACTACCAAAGTTCCATGGGCTAGCCACCGAGGAGTTGCACCTCCATTTGCAAGAGTTTGATATGATCTACAGCACTGTCTTCGATAGATTCATGGATGAGGACACGATCAAAATGATCGCCTTCCCATTCTCCTTAGTTCACCGAGCAGTCTATTGGCTGAAGTATTTGGGGATGTATGTCACTACCTGGGAGCAACTCCAGACTGAGAACTTGAACAAGTACTATCCACTCGCTCGGACCAACTTTGTGCGAGCCATGATCAATAATTTCATTATGATCCCAAACGAGCAGTTTCACGAGGCATGGGATCGATTCAGAGAGTTCATCGACAGGTGTCCACATCACGAGATATCCAAGCCCAGCCTTGTCCAGAGCTTCTTTTGTGGCCTGACACCAAAGCCTACATGGGCTAGTTAATGCCTCGTGTGGAGGGTCATATTTTGCCAAGGATAAGGACCAAGTCTAGGCCATCTACAAGGATATGGCAGAGAACTACATGGTGATGTCCCAGACTAGGGTCTACACTCATGGGAAGCCCCTCCCATAGATTGTGTCTTATCAAGATTACATGGGTTGATGCTAGCCCTTCTACTTCGTTAGCAGCAGCACAGGTCGAGTCCTCAGCCGCTGACATGGGGATTATTAGCGAGAAGCTGGACCGTATCAAGATCATTGAGAGAAGCAGTGTCAGGGCCTTACCCAGATCGATCAGTTGGCACGAACACTGAGTGACCTGAAGACTCAGATCATGTGTCTACAGGAGGCACAAATGGCTTCACAGCCCCGTCTCACGTCATTGGCTAATCCCAGCAATAGCAGATCCACCCAACCATCTACCATGTACCGACAGGTCCATCACATTTAGGCAGAGCCGGTCTAGCCGCTGCAGCACTACTCCTAGCCACCACCATCTCAAGACACTTAGTGGTGGTCTACCATCCAGATCAACCATGGTAGTTTACCCCCTCCACCTTTCGAGCTGGAGCCGTTGATGGAAGTCAATGGGATTTGGTACGATCGGTACCAACAACATCCCGGGATCCATCATGATCACCCGGATTTCTGATGGTCCACCGGAGGCACCTCATCCCAGCAGCAGCCTCCAACTGAGGCCGGATAAAGCAGCCAACAATAGTAGCCCCATCACTCCCTGTAGTACCAGCAAGCAACCATCACCATTTGGGATAGCAGTGGAGGCAACCACATCTGCCTCAGCAATACTCCAATCCTCGCCCTCACTACCAGCAGCAGTCTCAGCCTCATTTCCAACGAGGCAACCCGTCTGATTCTTATGGACCCATCTATGAGAGCATAGCTCTTAATGACCTAGCCCACCTACTTTCTGACCAACAGGCGTCCTTCGGTGCGTGATGGATGAATTCCAGCAAGATATGATGGAGATTATCAAGGGTAAGGCCGCCATACTCACTCATATTGAACCTAACCCAAACAATCTGAAGAGGAAATCTGAGCATGTATAGTTTATAGAGACTACTACTACTCCTATTGATACTTTGGGTGATATTTCTTTCTATGTATTTGATGTTGATTTTGTGACACTTAAGAGCGGTAAGATATCAGTCGGTAGCGCCTCGTCAAAGCGACGACCACTTGACGATTCTGGAGCACCAGACGAGGAGGGAAGCCGTACTGATATCGCTCATGATGATGATGGTGGTGGCGCTGAAGCCACCAAGGATGTTGATCCAACCGACGGTACTAAGGCCATCGTGAGTCCAGATGCAGATGGTGGTACTGATGCCACCGTGTTGAGAGACACCAGGACAGAGAGCAATGCTAATGGCACTAGACTAGATGATGTAGGTGGTATTGATGCCACCAGTTTTCTTTAGTTGTGTTACCTCACTTTGTATCTCAGGATAAAAAATACAAAAAATGGAAAATTTTGAAAAGAACAGAAATATGAATAAAGGAAAGGTTTCTGTATTTCTTTCGAGTCCATATGTGTTGCATGATGATCTTGCTATGGATTCTACTCTATTGCATGCACAGGAGCCTATTTCTGGCCCTCATCCTTCGGGAGAGGGTCCAACCATCCCCTTCCCTCAAGCACTCCACTTAGCGAAGGGGAATACACCAGAAAATTCCAAAAAGAGACACCAGCTAGAGTTCAGCCAACAGATGATCGATCGATTCCAGATACAACTAACTCTATAGAAGGCAATGTAGTACATGCCCCTCTTCTAGAAGAATTTAAGAGAGAAGACCACCATCCGCAGGAAGAGTAGGAACCACAATGTAGAGATCCATGTGCTTACTCGTGCCACTTGCTTCGCCATTTAGAATCGATTGCCAGCCAAGGGACCTGATGCAGGAGCTCCATATGTCAGATGCCATATCCATGAGCAGTGGTTCAATCATACCTTATTAGACAACGGGTCTTCTATTAACCTTCTTCCGGCAGCCTTACTCGATCGATTCGAGTTCAACCCTCTTCGATAGAGCAGGACAGTCCTTCAGTTTGATGATAGATCTGTCAAAAGGCCGAAGGGGTTATTGAAGGATGTGGTCGTTACAATTCAGGGTCTGAAATTCCCTTTGGACTTTGTTGTATTGGACAATAGAGATCCCTGAGTCTGTGACATATACCCCCATCATACTAGGACATCCATTCTTGGCCTCAACCAAGGCGGTATCCAACCATGATAGTGGGAAGGTATACTTTCGCGTCGAGGGTGAAAGTGTACAAATAGAGATGATCGAGGAGACTAGAGCAAGAGACCAACCTGCTCCGAGCAGTCGTGCGATTTAGAGCAGATGACAGTAGAGCGATATGTCCACCAGGAGTGTGACTTTGTGATCACAAACGATGAGGCAATTTGGTCAGACCCTGTATCACGAGCTCTTGTCACGCATATGACACTGCATATCTACATATTGTGGCAGATGAGAGTTCGAGAGCACACTCTTGGCACATGACACATTTGAGGCTGATGATTGTGGGAAGGATAGCAAAGCAGAGTATATTTCATATTCTTTCGATTTGGATCCCTTGGATTCAAGCATTAATTAGGATGACTTTGATGATTATTTTCCATGTCTGATTCATCAGAGCCAACAGCTAGGCTGGAGACTGAGCCAGCACAGATTACAAAGATACCAGCCAGGCCACCTTCGTCAGATTTTCACATGCAGCGAGATTTCTCCCATGCAGATATGGTAGCCTTCACTCAGACATTTCAGAAGCCAGATTTGCCAGCTCCTAGTTGTCAGAACTGAAGACCTTGCCGAAGTCGATGAAGTACAGATTCCTTGCGGGTGAGCTAGAGAGGTTTCAGTCATTATCTCAGCGGATTTGACTGGAGATCAAGAATCTCATTTGGCGAAGGTTCTTGAAAGAAATCGCAAGGCAAGTGGATGGAGCGTAGCTTAGTCCATTGCATGTGGTACCCAAGAATATGGGTATCACTGTAGTGTGAACGAGTCTGGAGAGGAGATAGCTACTCGGGTAGCCACTTCTTAGAGGGTTTGTGTGGACTACGAACGACTGAATCAGGCCACCAAGAAGGATCATTTCCTGTTGCCATTTATTGATCATATTATCGAGAGGCTAGTTGGGAAGAGTCATTACTGTTTCCTTGATGAGTACTCCAGATACAACCAAGTGGCCATAGCGCTCGAAGACCAGGAGAAAACGACATTCACCTATCCGTTTAGGACGCATTCCTTTAGACGGATGCCCTTTGGTTTATGTAATGTCCCGGCTACATTCCAAACGTGCATGCTTTCCATCTTTTCGGACATGGTGGGTGACTGCTTGGAGGCTTTCATGGATGATTTTTTGGTCTACGGTGATGGGTTCGATGCTTGTCTTGACTGCCTGGACTGTGTAGTTCAGTGTTGTATAGAGGTCTATCTTGTATTATCTTGGGAGAAGAGTCACTTCATGGTGAATCATGGGACGGTGCTTGGCCTTATCATCTCCAACAGGGGCATGGAGGTTGATTCATCCAAGGTGGATATCATCAAAAAACTCAATCTACCATCCAATTTGCGACAGTTGCAGTCTTTTCTGAGGCAATGTCGGTTTCTACCGATAATTCATTCAAAATTTCAGTCGTATTATCTGACCGCTTACTGATCTGCTGACGAAATACATCGATCTCATTGTATATGATAAGTGTCTAGCTCATTTGAGACTCTCAAGGGATTAATTGTTGAGGCTCATGTCTTTCAGCCACTCTGATTGGTCTCTCCCCATTCGAGATCATGACGGATGCTACGGATTTTGCCGTAGGAGCTATGCTAGGATAGAGGAGGGATGTATTACCATATCAATACACTACACTAGCCGGACTTTGCATTCCGCTCAGTGGAATTATATCGTGGCTGAGAAGGATATGATAGCCGTAGTCTTTGCTTTGGATAAGTTCAGATCATATATTCTTGGATCCCGAGTGACGATATTTACATATCATACCTCCATCTGATACCTCATGGCAAAGAAGGATGCCAAAGCCAGATTTACCAGATGGATCCTTCTACTCTAGGAGTTTGATACTGAGATTAAGGATAAGCCTAGAGTCAAGAATGTGGTGGCAGATCACCTCTCCCGTTTAGAGAACCTTGAGGATTCAGATCAGATTGCACCTACTACAGAGACCTTACTAGACGAGGCGATGCTTGCTATCGCCTCGCTCCCATGGTACGCTGACATTGTGAACTAATTGCCATGAAAGTTCCACAAGGTTGGCCCGAGCAGCGACTTGAGACATTCCTTGCAAAGGCCAAGTCGTACCATTGGGAGGATCCCATCCTTTATCATGAAGGAGGGGATGGCATCGGTGCATTCAACCGGAGGAGCACCACAACGTCCTCACATACTGCCACAAGCTTGAGGCAAGAGGACATCAAATCTAGGAGGAGAACAACATAGAAAGTGCACCAATCTGGCCTATGGTGCCCTACTCTCTTCAGGGATTATAATGAATTCGTGAAGAGGTATACTGACTGTCATAGGATGGGCACCTGTGGACAACGTGATATGATTCCGATGCAGCCCATTCACTTCTGTGAGGTTTTTAACGCATGGGGCATCGATTTCATGGGTCCATTCCCTGAGAGTTAGGGATTTGAGTACATTCTGCTTGCTGTGGATTATGTGAGTTGTTGGGTTGAGGCCATCCCCTCTTGAACCACAGATGCTAATACCATTTGCAGATTCTTGAGGAAGAATATCATTTCATGGTTCAGTGTACCTAGAGTTTGATATCTGACAGGGGGACTCATTTTATCAACAATAAGGTAAAGACCTTACTAACGAGTTCAGCATTGACCATCGAGTTGCCACTCCATATCACCCTCAGACTAATGGTTTTGCTGAAGTATCGAATAGGGAGATTAAGACTATATTGCAGAAGGTCATCCGCCCAGACCGAAAGGATTGGTCACAGCTTTTGGACTCGGTCGTGTGGGCCTATCAGACTTCCTTCAAGATACCTTTGGGTACATCTCCCTTTCATCTCATCTATGGCAAGCTATGCCATATAAATGTGGACATCAAGCACAAGTCACTATGGGTAGTCACTAAGTTATTATTGGATCCCAAGAGTATAGGAGATCAAAGGAAAGCAGAGTTGGCAGCCCTGGAGGAATTGAGAGATACATCCTTTTTGAGTAGCCTATAATACAAGGAGAGAGTGTAGATATGGCATGATTCTCATATCAACCATAAACAGTTTCAGCCGAACTAGAGAGTATGGTTATTCGATGCTAGGTTGAGATTATTTCCAGGGAAGTTACAAAGCAAATGGAAGGGACCATACTTGGTCCGAAAGGTGCATGGCAATGGAAGCATTGATATATCTGAAGTTCCATCTGAATCTACCTTTCGAGTTAACGGTCAGTGCCTGCAACCATATCTTGATCATGATCCGTTGATCGTTGATGTTGCCCCTATTCATTTTTTCATGAGATGTGGTCTTTGACTATCATTGCATCCCATGCCTGATTATCACTTCTCTTCTGTAGCTATATAGATCTAGTTGTCCATATCATTTATTCTTTTTGTCTAATACTTCATCCTCATCTTATGATTATGCTATACTTAGGGTGTGCTTTACCCTAAGTATATGGGGGTATCAGACTTGTGATTATTCATTTGATTCCTTTTACCTATGTTTTGCTGCCTATACTTAGGGATATTTTACCCTAAGTATAGGGAGGTAAACCATGTACATTCTAACCCTCGGTTCTCCCCTTGTGCATAGACTTCTATACTTAGGATTACTTGATCCTAAGTATAGGGGGATCACCGACCTCTATTCATTGCATTCTTTTATTTACTGTTGTAGTATAGCATTCTTTTCACTTCCTAATACTCAACACGAGTTATGTCTTCCTTTCATCGCTCTTTGATCACTTTGAGGACATCGTTCAATCTAAGTATAGGGGGTGTATATATATTGTATATATATATATACTTTAGTTAAAACTCGTACTTTATGTGAGTGTGTTAATAGATAATATGGCTAAAAACCACAAAACCAAAAATTTCAAAAATTTTGTTGCATATAAAAATATTTCTTGTACATATATGTATATATATATATATATGTGTGTGTGTGTGTGTGCATAAATAGCTTTTTTGTAAAACTATTTTTGTACAAATGTTTGTAAAAATGTTTTGATTGTAAAGCCTTTGTAAATATTTTGTATCAAGACTATGTATATTGTACACAATTTTTGAAAAATGTTTGAAAAATAAAAGTTTACAAAAAATTATTTGTAAATGTTTGTAAATATTCTACAAAATGTTTTTTTCCTTGCATTCAAAAATTTTCATAAAAATTTGCATAGTTTGAAAAATTACATAAAAAGAGTTTTGTACATATTTGCTCGTATATTCATCTGAATCATAGTTGACATTTAAACTAGTCTGGAACTAAATTGGAAAATGGAGCCATGTGAAGACCTTAATCCACCTAACTTTAGAGGAACCTTATTGGATTTGGGGTTAAGACTTTTCAGGTCCATTAGCGACTTAATTCTTTGAGTCCACTAGGCTACGTTCACATGTCATCTTGATGAGCCTGAGTAGAATATTTAACAACGTACGCATGACTCTCAGAGACAATGTCCTTGACTTGGACATGCACCTTACATGTATCTCAACATGGATGAGGTGGTGAGGAGGCAGAATTCTTTTGCTTGGGATAGCATATGAGGGTAGTACTTCTAGGCGGAACCTCTTGTCTTCCACTACGGAGGGATGTGCATCTCAACCTGGTCTAGTAGCATTGAGATCTAAAGACATGAGTCTGTGGGTTGCAATAATGCTTAAAGAGAGGGATAGTCTACTGGATCAAGAAGAAAACCTCTCATGTACATGATGCGCCATGTAAATATGTTGTATATATGCACATCGAGAAAAAATTTGCAAAAATATGAAAAATTCCAAAAAGGGGACATTCCTGATTGAAAATAAAATGTCTGCTATAGTGTATATAGTGAATAAGCAAAGCTTATGTATTCCACCTTCTCATCTCATGGAAGCGTGCAGTTGGAGACTTAGCTACACTGGCTTTGCTCCAAAGGATACGTGGCTACACTGGGACACTGTCCATTCTTTTTCTTTCCCCACTTCTGAGTTGGTTGAACTTGAACTAAGAAGGGAATACCCCACTCCTCGAGGAAGAGCTGCTAGACTGGGGAGTTAGAGTTACCTTGTTGAGGGAGGTTGTTTCTTTGTTATTTTTGAGGTGGGGAGCTGTATATCACTTACACGGTACAAGGAAAGATGCATAGTCATTAGAGTTTATGTATGTAGACTTGTTCTGACCTAGTTTATTAAGGAGTCTTGACCATAGAATTGTGGAACGTAGAGGATGTTGAGTCTTAAACCTATTTCCCAATAAGGTTCTGACAAACTAATAATTCAAAGGTCTGATTAAGCTCCATACTCCAATTTAATGAAGATAAGTTTAATAATCGACCTTGATTATTTTTCTTTTCATTTCTTTTTGATTTTCACTTCGTTTTTCAAATAAGTGTTTGCTAAGGGACTAGCAAAGGTAAAGTATAGGAGGTGATGAATCCATGATTCTCACTTTTTATTCTTTTATTTTAGCTCTTCTTTTTGGCAAAATACCCTGCAAATTCCTGTAAATTCAATAACTTTAGCTTTCTGCATGGTATTGTTAATATTGCATAATTAGCATGTAATTTTTGCAAAAACAAAAGAATAAAGGAAAAAGAAAAAGAACAAGGTATTTAGAATAAATACAGAGTGACCCAAACCCCAAGAGAAGGTCAAGACTTGACCTGATCGCAAAATAAAATAAGTAGAGAGAGAATGATTCACTGTGTAATGTATATATCACCTATACTTGTACATATTATTTATTTATTTATCTTCGATAAAACCAAAATTATTTTATTATTTTACATCCGTGTATGTAGTTCTAATAATATTATAAAAACAAAATAAAAATCAGATAAATAAAAGAAAAATGAAAATAAAATCCTCAACTTCTTGTACAAAATATACACGTATACTCTACATTCACTATTGTACACCCTTAATAAGTTGTAAAAATAAATAAAAATTAGTTTATAATCCTAAAAATATATTATAAATAAAGTATAAAATAAGGGTATTTATGTAAAAATAATAAAATAAAAATACTTGTATATAATACATAGGTATAATATACATGTATATAATACTATATATTGTATATACATTATTTTATTTTTCATAAAAAATAATTAAAAATCATAGAAAAATAATTTATAAAATGATAAACATTCTATACACATTTTATTTTAAATTTATTTACTAATTTTTATTGAATTTCCCTTTATTTTATAAATCATGATTTTCTCATTGGTCCACGTTAGAACCGTTGACTTCAGTCAACGATCTCTTCATAACCGGGTCGGATTGTCCTCCCTCTCATCGGAGACTCTTCTCCGAGTTTTTGCGCTCGACTCCGACCTATGTTCCCCACAATTCTTTGCCTGATTCTCCTCCTAAGATCCGTGATCTTCGTAGATCCCTAGGAAGGGTCAGATCTTCTTAGGGTTGCGCGCTTTCTTCTGATCTTTCTAGACCTTGGGGAACCCTATAAAATCTCTCTTCCAGCTCGTCTAGCCTCTCAGCTCGTCCCTCACACCCCTTTCTTCCCTAGACACGTTCAGTGGAATGACATCCAATCGAGGAGCCGTTTAGGATCGCATGGAGGTGCTCGGAGACTCGACGCTTACTACGTGGTCGGAGCTCTGCCGCGTGAAGCCTTCTGGCCAGTCGCAGCTTGGTTGATGCCAAGACCAGTCCGCCCCCTTCTCCTGAAGCTCAGGAACACGTTCTGACCTTCAGGTATCACTTTTGTCCTCGCACTTTCCATATTCGATCGCATCTTCCAAGTTTTCACTGCCGCCATTCGCTGGCTCTGATCACGAGGTCTGGAGCCCATCATTTGCATCCCTCCATTCAGATCGACTCTCCATATCACCCTTCATCTTCCCATGCAACCTGTTCCCCCTAAGGCTTGACCATTGGGTCGAGATTAGGTTGGGCTTCCTCCCCTACCTTCACCGGAAGCCCAAGAACTCCGTTCCCCGTCGCTTCCCCTTATTTTCCAAGCAATAATCTGACCGGTGCCTTGCCCCCAAGTCGTGCTACCCCTTGCAGATGTCCGTGCGTGTGTGTAGTATCAGCTGGAGTCTCAATTGCTCAAGCGGAGAAGCCTCAGGCAAGGGAGTGTCATCACGTTGATCCAGTCGTTCACCCTCGCATCTGAGCCTCCCATCCGACGCGGAGAAGCAACACGAGGTTGGTGGGCCTAATATCGAGCCGATCAGACCTGTAGATCGTGAGATCTTCCTGGCCAAAGTTCGTCGGACTCCAGTTCCTCCAGCATCCTCTGGAGCCGTCAACTCCTCCTTCGTGTCCAATTTTAATCGTGGCCATTCGTCGCCACACCCTTTGTATCATAATCGTACCAGATTTGAGCCGTCCGACAAAGCGCTTGTCGCTACTATTAGATCAGATCTGACTTGTCAGATCTGGTCGCACGTCCGCAACAGATCCTCAGTTGTCAGATCACTTTCCAGAGAAGATCATAACCATCCGCAGCCACCTCCTCGTGCGTACGCCACATGTTCGCTGTGTATTTTTCATAGCTCCCCCTTGCATTTATTTTATTTTACTTTAGTCCATTAAATAAATTTTGTAGTTCAGAACTTTTACAGTTTGGACCTCAGAGTTTATGTTATTTACATTTTAGTCCCTCTGAATCTGAAGCACGTGTAGTTCCACATGAGTTTTGGGTTATTTGCAAAATATGTCCTGAACTCTTGTGCTGTTGCTTAATGAATAGTATGTTTTCAGAAATTGCATTTATACCCGGTGCATCCAGTATTAAGCATGTGCGTGATTTGAGTGGGCTTTTTGCAGATAAGGCCCTAGGCTTTTTCACTATGTTATATATTTGGTATGTGAAATTAATATACTTATTGTCAAGTTCCTATGAACTGTGCTTAATTATACATTGTATTTTGTACTTAATAAATATTAAATTAATTTGACAAATAACCTAAAAAGTACCATTGACTTCTGTTAGTTTGAAATATTTTTTGTGATTTTATTGGATTAATTTTTTTACTTTTTAAATTTTTAAAATTCAAAAACCTTCAGAAACATCCCTATTTGCCTTAGAAAAATCATAAAAATTCTAAAATGTCTTAAAAATTCTGTAAAAATTCCTGGAGGTGCCTTTTTGTGTGTTTTATTTACATACTAATTTTGTTTTAAAAGAACCTTATCAAAACCTTAAAAATCACAAAACATTAAAAAACTTACAAAAATAATATAAAATCGTAGAAAACTCCAAAAATTCCATTTTCAATTCTTCTTTGTAGGATTTTATTCATATTTTATCATAAAATTGCTATCCAAGTTTAGGGAATTTTAAATATTTTTAACTTGCAATTTAGCTTTGGTTGTGCACTGCTTGCCTTTTTTAGCTTTATTTGATTTTTATAAAACTGCAAAAAATATCAGAAAATCCAAAAAAATATCAAAAATATTTTATAACCTCTAAAATTCAAAAATATTTTTATCTAAATTTTTTGAGCATTTTTAGTTATTTAGAAAAATCCAAAAAGATCTTTGTACTTATTTTCTCTTATCTTTGTTGATTTTTTTCTTATTTAAAATTAAAAATTTGCAAAATTAAAAACCACAAAAAATTCTTTTATTTTGAGAAATTTGACTACTTATTATTTTCGTGCTCCTTATGTTCGATCCCGATGGATGTACAGGTAAATAAAATAGGGAACCGCTTACAAGTGATGATTGCTTATATTTCTAAGTGGTTTTATTCTTTTTCTCGTTGATCTAGCTTGGTGATGCAGGTCACAACGACCGATTTTTACTTGCTTAAGTAACCTGAGTGGCCGAGCGTTTCATCATTCCACAATAAATCTTATCAGGTACATTAAGTTTATGTTCAGGATATTTTAAATGTGTTTCTCTCTTCTGCTTTAATTTGGTATACATGTACATAATGTAGTTACTTTTGTTATATGTTTATTTATATGGAAATTAATGCAATTTAAATTGGTGACACATTTGGTTCTGTATCTTGTTGGTTTTTAATGTGAATGTCTTTCAAAAACATGAAAAATTTTCCCTAATTTTTTGTATTCTAATGCAATCTCTAGCGAACATGATACTACGAGTGTTGTGTAAATGGGTATCCGAATTCGCGAGAGCGGGCGTCACAGTTTGATATCGGAGTAGTGGTACCCTGCTATATACATTCGTAGTATTATAGTTCCAATCGCATTAATTCACAGATAGCGATAGTTCTCTGACTTTTCGCGAGTCCGAAAGTGAAATATGACATGGAGGTATACATTTTATGGTTAGTTTTTAAATAATTTAAATCTTAGATTTTCCACCCTAGTTAGTCAGACACCCGGTTTTCTTATGCATATTTTCTATGTCTATTTTTCAATATTTTTATTCATTTTCTTTCTTGTATATATTTCTTGTGAATATACTTGACACTTAATTCTTTTATGTGAGGCACCCAATGGACTCAAAGCGTCTTTCTCAGAGGTCAAAGCAACTCAAAGCAACTATAGGAGGACGATTTTATGGACCAAGGTTGTTGAGGATGTGCAAAGAATTCATTTTTATTTTATTTGAGAGAGAGAGAGAGAGTGTGTGTGTGTGTGTGTGTGTGTGTTTTATCCTTTTTTGTAATGAATTTATATTAATTGGCTCATTTCTAGTGGTATTCGTTTGAAGACTTGCATTTGTACTAGGACACTGAACACTCGGCCAATCGGGCCACAATATTTGCGATTCTTGATGTAGATTTAGGACTACACAATGAATATTAGAGGTACTAGGATTAAGTTTGCGCTCACAATCTTAGGTCTACACTTTCAAACTTAATAGAAGCACTAGACATTCTACTTAGACAAATTTAACTTGTTCTTCACTCGCTAATAGAACTATCTGTCTAGGGGTGATTTTCCAGTGCATTCATAGATTAAATTTCAATTATGTTTAGCATATTCAAAGAGATTGGGAGGATCATTGTAAGTTTTTTTGCTTGAGCACACATCATTGATTTATCGAATTGCATCAGCTTTTCCGACTTCTTCCTCCGTGTTTACTCACTTATTTAAAAGAAATTAGGACTACTCGATAGATGTGCTTGATTCTACACCTAAAAGAAAGTGACCGCTAATAAAATTGAGATTGCTAAATAATATTGATTAATTAAAAATCAGATAAAACTTGGAGACCACTGCATAGAGAGAGAGAGAGTAACAATGATCCTTGTACGGAGGTACGTACCTCTAGACTATGAGTGGGTGATGACATAGTTGTAAGGTTAGAGCCAAAACCCTGGACTTGCACCCTAAGTCTTTTGATCCCACTCTTGCGAGCTTGGGAGCAGAAAGAACTCGCCTCTAACTATAGTCGACATTTTGGGTGTGTCCGTCTACTATATCCTTTAGGGGTGTGATATAACCCTACAGTCTGGGAAGATTACCTCTTTGATTGTGGATTAGTAGAACCACATATGGGCATCAGGGCAACAATCATGTGTGTAATGGAATATCATAGTGTTTTACCATCAAATTAAAATTGAAAAGATAATCAACCAGGCTTTTGCAGCCTTCATTGTATTAAGTTGGTGAATTGGTGTTTGCACTGTGTATCGTATTGTGTGCGTTCTAAAGTTCAATGCACTTGCATACACAAATCGAGGTTCATGAATCATTATCTGCCTTCCTTTTCAAAGATCTCACAATATTGGTGCTTTTACCCAGACTCCGTAGGTCACACTTACACGATCGTATCCCGATCATCTTCGTTCTCATTTTAGAAGAACCCTAGAACCCTCTCTTTGAGACAGTTCTTCCCAGCCATCACTCTCTACATGCTCACACATTTCACCCTTACTCCACCACCCCACTTATTCCTTTGTTGAGTCTTCAAGATATGAACCGCTCACAGAACCAAATGAACATTATGTAGACACAATGAAGTGAGAAAATCCAAGGATGGATATGAGCGTAACTAAATTTGAAAGAGAAATACAATTCCCGATTATTAATGGTAGTTCATGGTTTGAACCATCCCGTACTTAGGATGACTCTCTTCTTAAGTACAACCACTTTTTCTTTGACCATACATTTGAGATCTTGAGTCAAGGAAACATGACTCTTGACCTGACCATGACCATAGAGAATGACTATTATTTGGCTCAATATTGCATGCTGGGAGTCACGGCATGATGAGTACAGTCAATCATCTCAAAGTTATGAGATGATTACGAATGACATTGCTCAAATTAATCATAGAGACAATACTTTAACTGAACAACTTGAAAGTGTCATCCAAATGGTAAAAGAAATGATGAATAACCAAGGAAAAGTGAGGACCACACAAAGTGAACCCGAGACACATCATGTGAAACATTTTTAGATACAGACACCATAAGAACCTGATACCACTGACCAATTCACTGACTACTCTACTTACTCTAATAAAAATACCAAAAACATTAAAAATCAGACGATTAAAAAATTGGACAACACTGAAATGGAAGTATTTTGTAAAAGTCTAATCTTAGATATTCCATTGATTAAGGCCATATAGTATGTACCCAATATTTAGAGATTTATGAAGAGTCGATTATCACCTAAGAAGACGGGCAAGAAAAGATCAAGAACCGAGTTTCATTTTATTATTATGGCCAGCTCAATGATGATGACCAAGAAAAGTAAAAGCCACATTGTCAAATGATTAACTAGGGTTAATTGTTAAATTAAGAATACATAGTTTACTCATGTTCGGATAGATGATGACTCCAAGCTAAACACCCTCTTGATGTCCACGATTGACTAACTTGAACTCGGACTGCTTAAAAAGACATGAGTGATCATTCAATTTCCTGATCGACCCACAAAAAGATCGAGGGGAATTATTTATGTCATCATGAACTTCCAAGGTGTCAAACATAGAGTGGACTTTACTGTCCTGGACATTGTGCATTGAGGAGAGTTGACTGAGTCTCACATTATTTTGGGAAAGTCATTCTTAGCCTCTGTTAGAGACACTACTGATTGTGAGACTCGGGATATAAAATTCCGGAACCAGGCCCAAAATGACCCAATTCTTGTGGATACACCTAACCATGAGACAACCGAATAAGAAACTAACAGTTGTAACACTGAGGAGACTACATAGTCAAACACTTCACAAGAACATACTTCTACACAAACTCCAAACAAAACCCTATGAGAGACACCTAAGGATTAGGTTGTCGAGGCTACCAATGATGCCGCTAAGGTGAACAATCCTGACTTAGGCACATCCAATTCACTGAATCTGGACACTATCATTTCAGACTTCTTGATCATTACTGTGATTTGTCACTTGAGTTGACAAAGCCTGAAGCAACTCAGAAAACTATCATATATCTGAAACGTGTACTGAATGATTTATACAATGAACATGGTGATTCATTTGAGGAAGAACCAATGGATAGCACCTCGCAGACTAAGTGTAAAGGTACCACATCCTCTAGCATGGTTCATAGTGGGGGGATGAAGTATTGTGGTCCTACTCATCTCCTTGTTTCAATTACTAGTAAACCGATTAAGTACAAAACGATAGACATGGATTTTTTTGAGGATTCCTCTCTAGGGTATGGTACACGGACTGATGTAATCATATATGACCAAACGAATACGTATTCACGAGACTATTCATCATCCAAGGTCGAGTTGGTTGACCATGTGAGTAAGCATCAACACAAAAAAAATAGTTGGAGAGCCTCCAATGAACACTATTATTCTTTTGAGGATGACTCCGATGATGGCTGGGAATCTTCTTCATCATGTTCTTCATATCCATATTCCCTCCCACCACATGCCCTCTAGAAGGTGTGCCGAAAATCTCCTTGAACCATTGTACATTCTCTCCTGATCCCATCAATTCCCTTTGTAATTCTTCTATACTTAGGAAAAAGCCTAAGTATATAGGGTAGGGGATCGATGCCCACCCTATTTATATCCGTCTTCTACCCTCTTACCCTCGATCGCCCCATTTTTTCTCTCTTATATACTTCGGCTGACCTAGATCATAAGTATGGGGAGGCGACTTCTACCTCTCTCCCTTCTTCTTTTGCATCCTTCTATACATATCATACACTAAGTATAGGGGGGACTAATTGCATTCGTGTACATACTCTGCATGGCACTATATTATATGGTATTGTATTTTCTGTGTAAAACTAACTTAATATTGGATAAGGGTAATTTTTGTAAAGCATGTAAAAATGTATAAAATATGTACAATACTCCTAAATATGTACAATGTGTGTATACTACAAAAAAATTAAAATTAGTTTTTTTTGTATCTCATGCATATGCACTTCATTCAATATTCCATGCATTTGCATTGGTGAAAAGTCCTTGGGTTCTGGACCGAGTTGAGTAAAAATTGAGAGTGGTCTTTATTGACCTTAATCTACTTGATTTTCAAAGAAACTTCACTAAGAAATAGGATTTTAGGAGCTTTAGATTCTGCTCTTAATTCTCTAAGTTCTGTATGACATTGTTCAGACATCGACTCTTAGTGTCTAACATGGTTGCCTCATTCTGGGTACAACTCTTGAATAGGAAATTAATATGTACCCAAGCACTATGCACTTATCTCAACTCATATGGGGTGTTGAAAGACTGTGTGAGTCTCTTTTCTGGTAGTGTAGATATCTAAAGCCTAAAGCACTGGTTGAAATAAAGCTTCTGATGAGGAATGGACTGCTAGCATAATTTTTCTAAGACCCCAAAAAATGGACAGAAAAAAAGATTCCATATTTATCGAGACATAAAAGATCAATGTAGAGAAACAAAAATTCACACCAAAAGAAGCCAACTACCAAATATATTATCGACCACAAAGGTCCGAGCTTCAGACAACCTGCATATCTTGGTGGAGACTTGGCTAAGCTTATCAAGCTTCACATGAGATGTGACTACACTAGTTACACTCCAATTCGTTTCTCATTCCTCTAGACTTCTCCCAACATATTCGTTGTGAACTAGCATATGCCTAAACGTAGAAAGAAATGCTTGACTCCCAAGGATGAGTTACTGGAGGAGATGTTTGCATGGTAGTCCGATATTTCAAATGGGGAGAGATAACACCCTTCACACACATAAGGCAATTGTCCAATATATGGATGATGCTTTGGAAGGAGGATTGATCTAAGATGACTTCTAAGCCGAACATGTACAATGATGTGTAGAACCCTAATTCTCACAGGAGGGTCGAGCTCTATTTTCACCTTTTGCTCATGATCTTGGTATATGGAATCTGATCTCATTTCACCTCTTCATTTCTTTAGTTGCTCGGGGATGAGCAAGGTTTAAGTCTAAGGGATTGATGAATATGTGATTCATAACTCTAATTAGCTGAAAATAGAGATTAGTCTTGAAAAATTAGGTCCATTCATGTGTTAATATTTAAAAAATAACTTTCATGCACTTGTAAATAATTTGCATAAACTAGAATTTCATTTTGCATTCATGATCATCTGTACATTTTCACCTAATTTCACCCATTTTAATTAATTCATGCTAACTCCAATTGATACGAAACTGACTTCCTTGTGTACATATCACTAACTTTAATCAATAAATAATCCTAAAAAATACTAACTTCTATATATTTGAAATAAATGCAAATCAGAATTTCAAGAAAAGAGATGTAGAAGCTGATATCTCTCACATATATTGTCCAATTTCACTCTACTCATTTTTGAATCAATGCACATTTAAGATATACAAATAAGACCAAATTCAAAAGAATCGGAGTTCATTATGAAAACCGGGTTTTGGGGCCTAACTGTGCATCATCCATATTCATTGATTTTTGACCTGTCATTTCATGTATATATTTGAATCTTCTTGACTTATTTCTTTTTCATTTATTCATTTCATTTCATACTTTAACTAATCACATAAAAATCAAAATCCTAAAAATCAGAAAAATAAATAAAAATACAAAATCTGATTTCAGCTTGTTGATTGGTTCACCTATACATATATCAAATTTTCTAATTATTATTCTTAGCTCACAAAATTCCAAAAATGTATTTTAAGTCCATTAAATTACTTCACATTATATTTGAGTTTTGCATATATTATTCATTTTATATTATTTTCTAAAATCAAAGGGCTCATTGATTGGCTTGGTCTGTCTTGACTTGAACTTGCTTTTACTTGCATTGATCATAGCACCATCACATCATCTATTAAAATTCATCTACTATTTTATTTTCACACTGCATACCATTATTTCATGCATCAAAATATTTTTAAAACCATGCATCATATTTTTGTTTCTTTTATTAATTACATCTCTTGCATTTAAAAAAATCCCTAAAAATCTTAAAAATACTAAAATACTAAAAAATATCACTTCGTTTGAAAACCTAGATTTCCTAAATTATTTAGGGATTAATTCTAGACCCTCATATTACCTCCCTGAGTTCGACTTTGGGACTTACCCAAGTAAAATAAATCTTCATCCGCATTGAGATTTGATTCACCATATTATCTCTCAGTGTGGTCATTTTTGGTAGAGCGGTGGATTTCCAAGCTATTATTTAAAATGACAAATTAAAAAGGGAGTTTGACGGTCTGTCAATCTCCTCCTAGAAGGGGGCCTCAAGCTTTTCGAGGGTCCATCCTCGTCGTTGTGGTAGCCAGACTAGACGATGTCGATGTGCTACTGAAGAACCGCGAATCGCCCTCGTTAATTTGTTGGAATTAGTGATAAAATTGTTCATTGCAGTGGGGCAAATTCATATTAATCAAAAATCTTAATTTTAATTATTAGTCTAATTAAAGCGAGCGGTCAACTTTCTTTTACTTGAAAATTCTAAGGTCAAACTCAGGGAGGCCATTGTCTCCTTAGTTTGATTTAAAGATGATCTAGAATTTAGGTTTTCAAAGAGACATTTTTTGTTATTTTTAAATGCAATGAATGAGCGACATGCAATTTTGGCAAAGTTCATGGACTAATATGCAATTAAAGATGATCTAGAATTTAGGTTTTCAAAGAGACATTTTTTGTTATTTTTAAATGCAATGAATGAGCGACATGCAATTTTGGCAAAGTTCATGGACTAATATGCAATTTTCATTCAATTAATGTCCAAAAATTATGAAACTTGGCCAAAATGTGAAATATAATGAAATAGGCTAATGTAATTTTTAAGTTTTTGTATGAACTATAAATTTATTATAAATTAAATATGAATGCAGGGTGATTATGAGCAAATTATATTTAATAAATACAAACCAATTTATTTTGCAGATAAAATTATCGTAGATGAGTCTACATGAGAAGAATCCAAGAAAATTATTAGATCTTAAAAATAATTGATCTTTGACTATTAAAAATTAATTACGTGAATCACCAATGAATTTATTGGGACCTCTTTATGCGTGCAAATGGGATGAAATTTGGGCACAATGTAGAACAACCTAAAATCTACCTACTTTGATTTTTTGGGATTTTTTAGAATAATAGATAATTTAATATCAATTAAAGATCACGCAGAGGGGAAAATATTGAATTTTTCACCAAAATAATTATATTAAATCAACCAAGCCTTATAAAAATCAAACAAATATGCACAATGCTAAGCATAAGTTGTTCTACAATAGGAAATTTTTAGAATAATGAAATGATGCTAAATAAAGGTTCAAATAAATATGTAAACACATGGGCCTAAATGCAAGTTATAGAAATAAAATTAATAAGCAAATGCTGACAGAACTTAGATGCAATTACCAAACTCGTGAGGTTCTGGATATAATTTTCTAGTGGGGAAGCGTGTGCCTCACGTGATTTCTGACTTACGTGGACCCTAGTGTAATTTCTTGGAGCACAGGGGATTGCAGATGCAATATTTCCACCAGGGTAGGTGCAAAGCACGTGCCTGCTTGAAGGAGTGTTCTCAGAATTTCTGGAACTTTAGGGAATTCTTGCTAATTGCCCCCACAGCATGTGAGGGTCACGTGGAGGGATGTTCTAAGGCGAAGCAGTGGAAGGGGGCGGAAGCGGAGTTCTGGAGCTGGCAGAGGGGCCTCGCGACGTTCGAGCCGCGAACAGCCAGCTGCGCATGGGGACGTGCCGATGAGGTTGATCCTAGCTTCTCACTGAAGGCAACTGGTCGGCTAGGTGGAGTTCCTAGAAGGAGAGGAGGAGCATAGGCTCCATCAAGGTGGCTGGTGTGCGTCTATGAGGCAGGGTGTAGGCACGCGATCCTGCTCCTTCCTCTTGACCGAGACATGGCCAAGGGGGAAGATGTCGGGGAAGAGTGAGTGAGGAGACTTGACTGTCTGTTGGAGGCGCTCACCGCTAGCGGACGAGTGGTGGTGGAGGCGGCGAGGCTCGCATGACGCAGAGATGCACCATGCCCCTGCTGTAGATGGAATGCACGCAGACGATGTGCTGCTTGGCAATGTTGACTTCCTTTGGTGAATAGCTTCTGTAAAAGACCAGTCTGCAAGAAGAAGACTAGCTCGAGCTTCAAGCTCGGTCGATGGAGTACGAGGAGGAAATGATGATGGTGGTCGGCTGCGGGTGGTTTTCGACTGAAGGGGCGATCAGTATTGATGCCAATGACAAGCGAAGGACGTATGTAGATAGGGACATGCATAGGTACATGGAGTGAGAACAAAGCTCACGGTAATAATGAAAGTATGGTTGGTTGGTGTTTGAATTATGAAGAATTTGAAGAGGTGGAGTTGTAGAACTAGAAGAGAAGAAGGACAAGAAATGGAGAAGAACAGAAAGAGAGAATAGAAATTTTACCTATTGTGTATGCCAGAAGATGAATATGCTCGAGAGAGCTCTTCATATCTTGGCCTCGAGAGGTCTAGCGTAGGACCTCGAAGCTAGACAACATGTGCAGGCTTTGTTGCTACGTGGACCAGAGATCCACGGATCTCACCAGAGATGGAAGCACGATGGTTATCGTTGCTCAACTACTTGTCTTCAGTTATCACATAAATGGGGTAGGAACTGGGCTCACTATTCTCTCTAATGGCGGATGGGTTGCTCGAGCCGTCGGGGCCAGCTTTTATAGGAGGAGAGTTATGTCGGCGAGAGGATAATGGGCATGAGGGCGGTGGTTGTGAAGAGGAGGTAACGATGGAGGAAGTTATAGGGGTGGGTAGCGGGTTGACTGGGAGAGGGAGAAGACCCTCACGTACGTGGCACGTGAGGTGAAGGGGATGAAGGAAATAGAAAGATGTTGCGGCACATGGCTCCCGCAGGAAGCGCCACGTGTCACCCAAAAAATTTCAAAAATTAAATATAATCAAAAATCAAAAAAGAAATAGAAAGAGACCTCATATCAAAAAGGTTTCTTCATGAAAGTTGCTCGTCTCAATGAGATCTACAACCTTTATGAAGGGACCAAGGGTAAAAGAGGTCATCTGTGCAAAATGATTTTTTTGGGGTACTCTATATACATAGAACATTGATTTATTAGGGTTTTGTAAATTTTTTGTGATTTTTAATTAATATAAAAAATTGAAAAAATGCAATAAAATAAAGAACACATATTTACACATTATTCTATTTTTTGGATTTTTAATAAATAAGAAAATAGGAAAATAAAATAAAATGGGAGAATGAGGGATATTTGTATAGACTCACAAATGGCACTAAGACTTTGTCAGTTTCATTGATTTCAGTCTTATTTTAGATTTGGATTTTTGTGAATTTAAAAAAAACTTTCATCAAAGAATATAAATGAAAAAGAAACAAAAGAAAAAGGATTAAGTATGTACATAAAATATCAGGTCAAAATCGACTAAAATGCACAATGTGCAAAAGAGGCCTAAAACCCAACTTTCACAAATGCGCTCCGATTTTTATGAAATTGGTCTTTTTTTGAAGGTATTTGAATATATATATTACTTGAAAAGAAAGTAAATCGAAATCGGATACTGTATGAGGAAGATATGCGCGCTTTAGTCTGTCTATTCTGAAATTAGGGTTTTGTCTCACGAGCCAATTATTTGAGTTAGCTATTTTTTAAATTTTTCTTTAATCCAGTTAGTAATATGTACACAATGAAATTGGTTTCATGCTAATTGTAGTTAGTATGAATTAATTAAAAATGCATGAAGCTAGGTGAAAATGTGAAGATTATTATGAATGCAATTATGTGTGCTAAAATGCAAAAGATATTAAATCTAAGTGCGTGAATGGTTGAAATGTAGAATAAATGATGAAATACATCTAATTACTAGGAAACAAGCTCTATTTTTAATTTTAGTGTGATGAATCACAGATTCATCAACCCCCTATGCTTAAGCCTTTCTCGTCCCCAAGCAATTAAGATGAAATGCAAAAGTGAAATGATTTTGGGTTCCAAACCAAGGTCATGAACAAAAGGTGAAAATGGAGCTAGACCCATCCTTTGGATTAATAGTGTGGCGGAAATTCTGTGAGAATTAGGGTTTTAAAATCAATAGCCCTCAAGTTCTACATACCATTGTAACAGTTTCGGCTCAGAAGTCATCTTAGATCAATCATTCTCCCTAAGCATACCCTATAAAAATTGAACAATTATCTCATGTGTGTGAAAGGTGTTAGCTCTTCCCATCAAAAATGATGGACTACCATGCAAACCTCTCCTCCAATAACTCGTCCTCGGGGAGTCAGGTAATTCCTTCTAAGGTATGCCGCATTGTGTTCACAATCGAAAAAAAGGAAGAAATTAGAAGAAGGGGAAAAGAACTGGAGGGTGACCAATGTAGTCACCTCTCCTTGTGAAGACAACCAGTTTAGCCAAGTCGCCACCAAGATCTAGGTCTTGAAGCTTGGACCTTTTTGGTCAAATATTTATTTGGTAGTTGGCTTCTTTTTGGTATGGATTTTTGGTAACTCTACATAGATATTGTTGTGCCCCTATGGATATGGAATCTTTTTTCCCTACATGTTTTGAGGTCTTAGAAAAAATTTGCCCAGTCGTCCATCCCTTATCTGAAGCTTTATTTCAACCCGTATTCTGGTCTTTAGATGTCCCCGTTATCATAAAAGAGACTCACACAATCTTACAACACCCCGTCTGAGTTGAGCTAAATGCATAGTGTGAGAGTACAGATTAATTCCCTATTCATAAGTTATACCCAGAATTAGGAGACCAGGTTAGACACAAAGAGTCAAAGGTTGTACATTGTCATGCGGAACTTGAATAATTAAGTCAAAGACCTGAAACTTATAAAATCCTCTATCTCGATGAAGTTCCGATGGAAATTAGGTACATTAAGACTAAGTCAAGACCACTCTCCATGTCTATTCATGACTCGGCTCAGAACCCAATAACTTTCCACATTGCATATGCAGATGCATATGAGGTGCAAGAAGATTTTCTTCTCTCTTTTTTGTATGAATGCAAGGATGATATGCAAGAGTGAAGAGAATTTTTTACCAATTTTACCCATCCCGTAATTATTACATAATATATATATATACAAATCTATGTGAAAGTACGAGCTATGGGTAAAGTTTATATGTAATATATACACTCCCCCCTATACTTAGCGTGCGCTATGTCCTTACGAGCTATGGGTAAAGTATATATGTAATATATACACTCCCCCCTATACTTAGTGTGTGCTATGTCCTTAGAGCATAGGAAGCAAGGAAAAGACATAGCTCGTGGTAAGCGTAGGAGAGTGAAAAATAAAAAGGAGCATAGAAGTTGACCGCCCCTATACTTAGTCTATGGTCAACCTGAGTATATAAGAAGAGAAAAAAATGGGGCGGTCGATATCAAGAGGAGAAATGGATAAATATACAAGGTGGGTAT
Source organism: Ottelia alismoides (assembly GCA_037367405.1). NCBI lineage: Eukaryota > Viridiplantae > Streptophyta > Magnoliopsida > Alismatales > Hydrocharitaceae > Ottelia > Ottelia alismoides. Next base: position 29,852 of record JAZKJV010006000.1, on the reverse strand, counting down.
CGGTCCCCCCCTATACTGAGGCTCTGGTCAGCATAAGTATAGGTCAGGAGTGAGTATGAGAGCCTGATGAGATCTGGAGAATATACAGATCAAGTGGGGAGTAGAAAGATGAGTAAATACATATGGCATCAGTCCCCCCCCATACTTAGGCCATGGCCTAATGCATAGGAAGAAAATGTACAAGGGAATCGATGGGGGTAGGGAAAGGGTGGCCAATGATCAAGGAGGTTTACGACCGCTCTTTTTTGAAGCGTGTGGTGGAAGGGAATATTGGTAGAAAGAAGATAAATCAGAAGATTCCCATCCATCATCGGAGCTGTCATCAGAATAATACTTAAAGGTCACATCACTCCAACTATTCTTATTCTTGAATTGTTTCCTCAGAATTCGCTCAATTTTCGGGTCAATATGTTCTTCCTCTGAATATTCAGATGAACAAATATTAGTCTAGTCATAACAAATTGTTCCAGTGTATTGAATGGGACTAGGGGAGTCGACCCTAGAAGAATAACAATGATGTTGGGGAAAGTCCAATGTGGGTCGACGTATGACTGCTTATTCCGATCAGCCTTCTGAACCGTTGAACTGATCTTACTCAAAATGATCACCTTCTCTGAACTTGATGAGGAATCCTCAGAAAATTCCTTTTCTGAAATGTTGAAGCTAGCAATCTTAGTCGTTTCGGGGGGTATTCCATGTGAGGTACTTACCATAGGTTCTTTATCAGATGAGTCTCCATATAAATTGTAATATTCTTATAAGGTCAGGCCATGACCCAAGTAGGTGCCGATGTATTCACTTGGCTTAGCATCGGTAGTTATGGATATTGAATCATCGAAATAGTTAAGACAATTAGCAAAAGTCATGTCCGACTCAATGATGACCTCGATTGTCTCAGGGTTAGGTGTGTCCTCGAGAATTTGATCAGTTTTGTTTGGGTTCAAGAATATAATGTCTTGAGTCTTGCAGTCCATAGTCGCTCTAGCGGAAGCTAAAAATGGCTTTCCTGAAATTATGGGAGACTCTGATAAATCTCCTCGGTGTTCAATGTACAGGACAATGAAGTCCATTCTATGTACGACACCTTAGAGAGTAGTGGTGGTAGAAAAAATTCCTCTCAGTATTTTTGTTAATCGGTCAGGAAATTGAACGATCACTCCAGTCTTTCTGAGCGGTCCAAGTTCGAGTCGATCAAACATGGACTTCGGGAAGATATTCAAGGTAGAATCATTGTCAATCCGAGCATTAATAAATTCAGTATTCTCAATTTCACAGGTCACCTTGGTCAAACATTTGACTTTACGAGCCTTGCTTGTTTGGGTTAGCACCATTGAATTGTCCATAGCAATTATTCAGTTCGAGATCTTTTCTTTCCCGTCTTCTTAGGTGATAATCAACTCTTCACAAATCTCTAAAGATGGGGTACAAACTCTAGGCTTTGATTAATGGAATCTCTAAGATCAGACTTTTACAAAATGCTTCCATATTGATGTTGTCCGAATTTTTTGAATTGTCTGATTTTTTGTTTTTTTTGTAATTTTTAATAGATCAGTAGTGTGGTTAGTGGACTGGTCAGGTGTGTATGGTGTTTATGTGTGGGAATCAGGCAGAAGTGTTCCGAGTTTATTATGTGATCTTATTGATTCCTCTTAGTTGGTTATCATGTCCTTTACTATTTGGATGACATTATCAAATTGTTATGTCAAAACCTCGGTTCTCTTATTTATTCGAGCTATGTCATCCACTATTGTCTCATGACTCGGATTTGAGTGACTATGCTCGGTATGCCGTGACATTGGCATTTTCTCCTAAACTAATATTTAGTCAATCTTTGTGATCAAGGTCTGAGTCATATTCCCTTGATTTTGTGTCTCATATGTGTAGTCAAAGGAAAAGTGATCATACACAAGCTGTAAATCATCCTGAGTAGAGGATGGTTCAAAGTGAATTATCATACATAACCGGGAATCATGTTCCTCTATCAAAGTCGATTACACATGCATTCATCCTTGAATTTATTCGCTCCATTGTGTCTACATAGTATGTGTTCGGTTCTGTGTGCGTTCATATCTCGAAGTTTCAACCAAGGGTGGGTGGATAGGTGGAAAGAATGATGGATGGGGAGGAACTACTTCAAAGAGAGGGTTCCTCTGAAAAGAAAGTGGATATGAAGATTAGGAATTTGTCATGTGAGCGCAATCCGCAGATTCTGGGTATGAAAGTCAATATTCCGACATATTCAAAGGGAATGGTAAAGATTGATTCACGAAACCACGATCTGTGTGTACAAGTGCACTATCACACAATTCTATACACAAATACGAACCCCAAAATTCAGCAACTTAACATAGTGAAGGCTGCAAAGTACTGGCCAATTAGCTTTTCAATTTTAAGTTGGCGATAATTTTCATCTTTGAAAGAGTTAACGAGCTGTTAGGTGCATGTATTTCCTTAAAGATTGGCCCGACTCATATGACTAATTGCACCTACTTTCACCTAGTGTGGAAGTAAGTACAGACCGTAAAATGGCTACCCATTACTTGAGGACAGAGCCTTATGTAGTGTCCTCTAAACCACCCACTATGCTAAGAAAATCCAGATCGTTTACTGACTACTCGTAGATCCTCACTGAGAAGAAGCTAATCATTTGTGGAGAATAAGTAGTAAATATGAAAATCCAGGCTTGGCTCTATCCTAGGGTGCGTCTCTCTCTCACTTGTAAGTAAATTAAAACAATGACAGGGTTACTCTCTCATAAACAATGATATTCATTTTTATCTTGTCGTAATTAGTCAATAATGATAGCAGCCACCTTGTTTTCATTTGGTTATCACTTTGAATTTTGAGTGAGGATCAATACACGTCTACATGAGGATTCCAATTTTCTTTATTCCTATGTGAATGAAAATTGAGGGAGAATCTAAAAAGCCGTGCAGCGGGAAATACGATGATGAATGATGAGTCAGAGATACTTACAATGCTTCCTCATAAGCTTCATGCAATATGCTAAACAAAATTGAAATTTCCCTAGAAAAATAAATCTAATGCATGGACAGGAAATCGCACCTAGAACATGAATGTCTATTAGTGAGTGATAGAACAATTTAATTTGGCTAAATGAATATCGATCTAGTGTGTATAATTAAGTGTAGTATGGTCCTAATCCTAAGAGCACAAAAAATCCTAGTAGCTCTAATAGCTGCGGTGCAATCCTAGGTCTACAAACCACCAAGTCAGGCCCTATCCTCATCGTACAGTGAAATAGGTCTGACACACCACAAAAGAAGTCCAGTCTCTTTACACATGCGAGAACCCGATCAAGAACTGTTGGAAATGATTAAGACGAACACACAGTCTCTCTCTAAAAATAACTTTTCGTATGTCCTAGTAGCTTTGAGTTGCATCGGTTTCCAAGAAAGTAGCTCCAAGTCCACTGGGTACCTCGCACGAAAAATGAAAGATCAAATATTAGAGAAATGTTCATCGAAAATATATGAAAATAGAAAAAAATGTTAGAAAGAAAAAAATGGAGAAATAAATACAAGAAAGACCGGGGGTCGGACTATCCTGGGCTGGAAAACCTAATATCTAGGTTTTTTAAAAACAACCTAAGTCATGCCTCACCGACAACGATGTCATTTGAAGAAATGTGAATCGCCCTGGTTAATTTGTTGGAAATAATGTTAAAATTGTTCGTTGTAGTTGGGAAAACTCTGATTAATCAAAAACTGTAATTTTAATTATTAGTCCAATTAAAGCGAGCGGTCAACCTTTTTTACTTGGGAAGTCCAAGGTCGAACTCAGGGAGGCCATTGTCTCCTTAGGTTGATTCAAAGATGATATAAAATTTAGGTTTTCAAAGAGGCATTTTTTGTATTTTAAATGCAATGAATGATCAACACGTAATTTTAGCGATGTTTAGGGACTAAAATGTAATTTTCATTCAAATAATGTCCAACAATTTTGAAAAGGCTATTGTAATTTTTTTAGAATTTTTGGATGATCTATAAATTAATTATAAATTAAATATGAATGCATCGTGATTATGAGCACATTAATTTTAATAAAAACAAAGTCAATTTCGCAGAAATAAAATTATCCTAGATGAGTCTACGCAAGAGGAATCCAAAAAATATTAGATCCTAAGAATAATTAATCTATGACCTATTAAAAATTAAATACACAAATCACCATGAATTTATTGTGAACTCATTATGTGTGCAAATGGGATGAAATTTGGGCACAATGTAGAACTAAAATCTACTTGCTATGATTTTTTGGGATTTTTAAGAGCAACAGATAATATATCAATTAAAGATCATGCAGAGGGAAAAATATTGAATTGTTCACCAAAATAATTATATTAAATCAACCATGCCTTATAAAATCAAACAAATATACACAATGTTAAGAATAAGTTGTTCTACAATAGGCAATTTTTAGAATAAGGAAATGGTACTAAATAAAGGTTAAAATAAATACGCAAACATAGGGGCTTAAATGCAATTTACAGTAATAAAATTGATAAACAAATGCTGACAGGACTTAGATGTAATTACCAAGACTCATGAGGGTTTGGATGCAATTTTCCAATGGGGGAGCACACGCCTCATGTGATTTCTAACTTGCGTGGACCCTGCATAATTTCCTGAAGCGCGAGGGATTGCTGATGCAATATTTCTACTAGGACACATGCAAAGCACATGCCTACTTGAAGGTATGTTCTTGGAATTTCTGTAACTTTAGGGAGTTATTGATAATTGTTACCCACAGCACGTGGGTTCACGTTGAGGGATGTTCTAAGGTGGAGCGGTGGAAGGTGGGGAAGCGGCGTTCTGCAGCTGGTGGAGGGGCCTCACGACCTTCGAGCCGTGAACGACCAACCGCGTGTGGGGACATGTCAGTGAGGTTGCTCCTAGCTTCTTTTTGAATGCTACAGGTCGGCTAGGTGGTGTACCTGGAAGGCGAGGAGGAGTAGGGGCTCCGTCGAGATGGCTGGCGTGCGTCTGTGAGGCAGGGTGCAGGGGTCGATCATGTTCCTTCCTCTTGACCGACACATGGCCAAGGGGGAAGGCATCGTGGTGGAGTGAGTGAGGCAACTCGACTGGCTGTTGGAGGCTCTCTCCACGAGCGGATGAGTGGTGGTGGAGGCAGCGAGGCTCACATGAGGCAAAGGTGTGCCATACCCCTGCTGTAGATGGAATGCACGTAGGCGATGTGCTGCTTAGCGGTGTTGACTTCCTTTGGTGAATAGCTTCTATAGAACACCAACCTGAAAGAAGAAAACTATCTCGAGCTTCAAGCTCGGCCTATGGATTACGAGGAGGAACTGATGACGGTGGTCAGCTACGGGTGGTTTTCAACTGAACGGGCGATCGATAGCGATGTCGATGAAGAGCAGTGGATGGATGTAGATAGGGATATGCTGAGGCACTGGGAATGAGAATGAAGCTTACGGTGACAATCGGAGTATGGTTGGTTGGTGTTTGAATGATGAAGAATGGGAAGAAGTGGATTTGTAGAACTAGAAGAGAAGAAGAAAAAGAAATGGAGAAGAACAGAAAGAGAGAGTAGACATTTTACCTGTTTTGTATGCCAAAAGATGAATATGCTCGAGAGAGCTCTTCATATCTTGGCCTCGAAAGGTCTAGCCCAGGACCTCGAAGCTAGACATCATACACGAACTTTGCTGCTACGTGGACTAGATCCAAGGATCTCAGCGAAGAAGGAAGCACGATGGTCATCGTTGCTCTACTACTTGTCTTCAGATGTCACCTAAAGGGGGTAGGAACTAGGCTCACTATTCTCTCTAATGGTGGATGGGTTGCTCGAGTCATCGGGGCCGGCTTTTATAGGAGGAGAGTTATGTCGGCGAGAGGATAAGGGGGATGAGGGAGGTGGTTGCGCAGAGGAGCTAACTGATGAATGTCGTATTCATCATGCTAAAAGCCACTTATTAAAACCCCTGCTTAATCAATCCAATAAAAATACCCTCTAATTTCTTGATTTTATCTTGTATCATATTGTGTATAAATTACCATTAATTTATTGTATTTAATTTCTTTTAATTTTATTGTAATTATTTTATTATTAAAAACCCCTAAAAATTAGGTAGATAAGTTGTCTATAATTCACTGACCATTAAAAGCACTAAAAAATATAAAAATATCACAAAACCATAAAACCGGTATTTTTATCCCTTTAAAAATACCCCCCAAAAAACGTTTTGTACAAATGACCTCTTTTGGTTTTTTGACCAACATGAAAGTTGTAGATCTCATCGAGACGAGCAACTTTCATGTTTTGACTTTCTCCTAATTCGGCCTCTAACTATTTCTTTTCTATTTTTCTTTGTAAGTATTCTCTGAATTTTCTCATTGGGCCACGTGGCGCCCTCTGGGCCGCCCACGTGGCCCGCTTCTTCTCTTGCCACCCGTCACCATTCCCTGCCGTTGGATCTTCTCAGCCCGCCTCCATCTCACCCGTTGAAGCCCGCTCCATCTTCCACCGTCCGATCTCACTCCCAGATCAAATCTGAGCCATACACTAGCGCCTAAACGCCAGCCCTCCGATCCTCTTCCTATCCCACGGCCATCCTTGCGCCACGTCACCCCGTCTCCATAGCCATCTGATCTCTTCATCATCCAACGCTCCTCCATGTGCCACGTCACCCCTTCAATCTCCACCATACGATCATTCCCTCCTAGTCATCTAGTCGCTCCTTCGCGCTCTACCAACAACCGTCCGATCAGATCTAATGATCTGATCTCCACCCCACGCCCGCGCCCCACTCCCAGCCGTTGGATCTCATGATCCAACGGTTGTGGCTCATCTTCCTCCTCCAGACGTTTCCCCCCTGCCGTTACGCGTCATCAAACTAGCACCCCCTTTCCTTTTCAGCCATCGCTTCCGGCCACCTCTCCCGTTCCTAACGGCCACCCCACGACGCCCTTCCCTCCGCCTTCTTCGCGCAACCACCAACACTCGCTGCCATCACTCCCTCGCCCTTAAACATTCGCTCCAAAATGTCCCCCTCCCATCTGTAACGCCCACCGGATTCCACCTATAAAACCATCCCCCGTGCCACCTGAGCCGTTGTCCACCACTATTAGGCCTTCTCCTAGCTTCCTCCGCCCCTCTGGTGACAGCGGAGGGGCGGAACGTCGAGGCGATCATGGATTGGGTCCGGTGTCGACCCGCGGCGTCTCCACCGCGTATCGGTGACCTCCGATCACCGCTGAGCCCCCTGCCAAGGCCGGGCAGGCCAGGGTGACGACCCCTGAGCTCATCGGAGCTCAATCCCAGGCCAATTCCCCCGCCAACTCCTTGCTCCGGCGAGGAGATTTTTATTCTTCTTTTTCTCCTAATTTTCCTGGCCGCTACATCCATCCTCACTTCCATCCGACCACCCTCCGAGCTTCATCTACCACCAGTCATCTTTGCCGACCCCCTTCCCCTTCTCCAGAACCACCTCCGTACCGACCTCCCCTCTTCCCCTCCTCCGCCGGGAAGAGACCTTCGGCCACCACTCTCGACGCCTCCACGGCCGTCCACTCACCTCACAAACACTCGCACACATCGTGCCTCGGCTATCTAACGTTTGCAGGTGCATCAAGGCTCAATGGTCGGAGCACTAGCAACATCACCGATCTCCAGCTCCGCCACTTCACGAGCACCTCCGCCTCGCCATCCCGAACGTCGACGGAACTTCGCCAGGCTTCCACGAGCTTCGCCATGAGTTCAGCGACCTACACCGACCTTCAGGCGAGCCTGTGGCGGGCGGTGGAGCTCCATCCAACACGTCGGAGCCTCGCCTCCTCCGGTCGTCCACGGCGGAAGAAGATGAAGCAGATACCGTCTGATCGTTTTGATCGGACGGCCAAGATGAAGGCACGTGGCGTCCCGAGCCTCCTCTCCAGACCAACAGGCTCGGGACAACCGAGCCTAGAGCCAAACCTTCAGACCGCGCCACGTTGCCCTGAGCCCGAGCCTCCTCCCGAGCCTGGACCCTCACGTGCACCGCGCGTGAGGCCTGGGTAATTTGCACGAAGGACTCTGAAAGAATTGATATTTGCATTTTGGTCCCCAGGCACATGCCTCACGTGCATGCCTGGGTAATTTACAGGGAAGCCCTCGAAGTTTTCTGAAATTACAAAAAGGCCCTCGCGCATATGGGAAAATTGCATCCAGGCCCAAGCGGTTTTTGGTATTTACATTTAGGTCCTTCCAGGGACCTAAATGCAATATTTATCCTTTATTTTTATTGCATTTTTATTACATTTATGCCCTTGTACTGTTTTTAGCATAACTTGAGCATCGTAGGTCCAAATTACATGATTTTAGCGTCGTTTTGATCCTTGTTTTGTCCTCTACATTTTAGCATGCTTAATTATCTCATTTGACAGTGTTTTAATTAAAGTAAATTTTTATGTGGTAATTGAGACCCTGCTCTCATTGTCTTGCTTTGATCTGATGACCGATTTTTATTGATGTGTTCAAATTGACTCTGATTTCTATTTTTATCATGATGTTCATACTTTTAGGGTATAATTGTATCCTTTTATTCAGCATATTTATTCCCTTGCATATTTGCTCATGCATCACTTTAACTTGCATAAAAATTGATAAAAAATTGCATGCGTCATGGCATTATTGTGTAATTACCATATTACATCCTGTGGACCTGAAATTGGAATTAAATCACATTGAGCTTCATGAATCGAAATTCAATAATTATATTTTGCAGCCGTGTCCATGTGTTCGACCTTGGTAAACTTGCCAAGTAAAAATACTCCACAACATTCAAAGATTGTGATTTTTGATCGATCGAAATTCGCCTCCTATACTACAATTCATCGATATTAAAGAGGCGGATTTCGCTCTCATCAAATGGCGTCGTTGCCGGAGACACGGCTTTTCTTAATTTTTGAATTTTGATCTTTTATTGAATAATTTCAAATTTTTAGGTCCTTGTTTCATGCATCATTTCTTTACGTCATATTTGCTGATTTAAATTTTCGGAGTATTCTAACGTTTATCTTTTGTGGCAGGGCCCATGGTGATCGAGGACGCTTGATCCTCATGGAGGCGTGAAGTCAGGAACTTTCGTTGAAGAGGCCGCAAAAGAACCTGTGGAGGAATTGGAGGATTTTAGCAGTCAAAATTGCATTGCATATTGTAAAAGGAAAAAATAGATAACTTGCATCTGCATATTTATTTTCAGTCTTGCATATTGTATAAAAAAGAGTAGATCACTTGATGATCTACCCCCCTCATACACACACACCTACACTGCACATGCACACTCACTTCCACCATTCCGCTGTATATTTCACTCTCTCCCTCTCTCTCTCTCTCCCTCTATCTCTATCTCTATATCTCTCTCGGTGTGTATATTTCACGAACCCCCTCCCCCTCACCTTTGTATCATAGAACACTCCCCCCTAACCCAGACCTTGCTTAGGCTATTTGTAGCCTAAGTATAGGGGGGACCTGCCTGCTCATCCCTCCCTCGTTCTGTCTTCTTGTACTTAGGCCAATTATGGCCTAAGTATAGGGGGACCCTCCTCCTCAGTTCCGCTATATCACCCTATATTTGAACCGAGCCTTGGCTTCATGGCACTTGTGCTATGAGGACATAGCAAAATTTAAGTATAGGGGGGTATACCGTATGCCACTATATATTTACTTTAGCCTTATCTCGCATTTATAAAACTTTTGCAAATTTATTTTCGGGATGGGTTTTGGTAAAACTAGTGAACTAAGTACAAGCCTGTAAAAATTGTTTATTAAAAAATTGAGGGATTAATTTTTGTAAATATTCTTATAAAAAAATAAAAATTGAAAAAATTAAAAATCTTTCTTGGAATTTGGCTCTGAATACTAGGTTTAGTAGGCATTTTCAGTGAGGGAACCTCGGTCTCCCTTAGCAGAGTGGGTGGTTTAGAGGACATCGCATACGGCCCCATCCTTAAGTAACACGGGCCTCAGCCCGTACTTACACCTATACTGGCGGAAAGTGTATACTTTTATTTGAGCTTAGACCAGTCATTGTCTCTCCGAGAAATTAAAAAAAAATAAAACCCATAAAAATCTGCAAAAGCCAAAAATCACACAAAAATCACTAACCTAAGGAGTTGGTGTATTCCTGACACATTCACATTCACTCAAGGCTTGAGGATTTTGAGGACACTGGATTTCTGCGATCTTGAGAGTCTGAGTTAACATGCCTTAGCCATTAGGGTTTTTAAAGACTTAAATTTCCAAACGTCCTTGGTTTGAAAGATTTGAGTGCTATATTGCACTCTTCATCTCTACCTTCAAGAAAATATGATCAGCACAGTCACTTCCACAACTGCATGATTGATGAGCTGAGTTAAGATATCACTTGAGGAACTAGGACTAGAGATTTGAGTTTAGACCCGATCTAATGATATTCGAGGATGGGATAAAGTTAATGAAGGCTTCAGAAAACCTGAGTGTCAGCAAAACCCTAGCCAGTATGTGAACAAGATTCATATGCTATCTCTTTGATATTTACCTATGTGCCAGGGTGTGATGAAACTTAAAGGAATTTGTTGATCAGTATGCGCCAACCTTTGGTAAAAGCAGTGGAGCTAGCCAACAAAAAGAAATGAAATGTCAAAAAAAAGCTCTGAATATCAAAGTCAAAATACAAATGAGCTTCCACCAATGGCGAGCGCTCCCAAACATTTTCAAAGTGTCCACTTGGACCAAGAGCTAATTAGGACCAAGGAGTCGGGATGACACCACAAAAAGGGCCCTGCATCGTAAACGATACAAGTCTGGGTGTCGAAGGTATCTTAGATACTCGGAAAAGACACACCCCGGTGTACTCCCAGAAAAATAAGTGCAGACGACTCCAACTCTCTTGACGGACACATTGATCAACAAAAATTAAAATTTACATGTATTGAGTAAAAAGGCACACGAGAGACCCCTTGTTCCAATGTGAGGGTGAGAAAAATAGACACCATCCGATTACCTCCATCATCTGGTCGTTCATCAACATTTCAAGTCTGACAAACTAAGGAGACGGTTAACTGAAGCAAGAGTAAACTTATTCCCTAGTATTGAGGATTAGGTCTAGACGAGAGTCTTTGGGACTGGAACTTTGAGTGATGCATCGACTCGGCTCTCATGAAATGCAGTACACTAAATGTCATATCCTTATATTATATGTACAAAAAGAGAGTCTGATAATCAGAGAAGTTGGATTCCTTCTGACTAAGTCTTGGATAAACCAGGAATCTTAGGATCACTTAGGTCAAGGGTCTTCGAAAGATTAAGCCTTGAAAATTCCACGCGCACTGTCAGGAATTAATCTGACACCTTCATTCTTTAGATGCTCGAGAATGAGCATGGTTTAAGTATAGGGGTATGATGAATCTCATATTCATCATGCTAAAAGCCACTTATTAAACCCCTGCTTAATCAATCCAATAAAATACCCTCTAATTGCTTGATTTTATCTTGTATCATATTGTGTATAAATTACCATTAATTTATTGTATTTAATTTCTTTTAATTTTATTGTAATTATTTTATTATTAAAAACCCCTAAAAATTAGGTAGATAAGTTGTCTATAATTCACTGACCATTAAAAGTACTAAAAAATACAAAAATATCACAAAACCACAAAATCAGTATTTTTATCCCTTTAAAAATACCCCCAAAAATACTTTTTGTACAAATGACCATTTTTGGCTTTTTGACCAATATAAAAGTTGTAGATTTCATCGAGGCGAGCAACTTTTATGTTTTGACTTTTTCCTAATTCGGCCTCTAACTATTTCTTTTTTATTTTTCTTTGTAATTATTCTCTGAATTTTCTCATTGGGCCACGTGGTGCCCTCTGGGCCGCCCACGTGGCCCGCTTCTTATCTTTCCACCCGTCACCATTCCCTGCCGTTGGATTTTCTCAGCCCGCCTCCATCTCACCCGTTGAAGCCCGCTCCATATTCCACCGTCCAATCTCACTCCCAGATCAAATCTGAGCCACACACTAGCGCCTAAACGCCAGCCCTCCGATCCTCTTCCTATCCCACGGCCATCCTCGTGCCACGTCACCCCGTCTCCATATCCACCCGATCTCTTCATCATCCAACGCTCCTCCATGTGCCACGCCACCCCTTCAATCTCCACCATACGATCATTCCCTCCTAGTCATCTAGCCGCTCCTTCGCGCTCTACCAACAGTTGTCCGATCAGATCTAATGATCTGATCTCCACCCCACGCCCGCGCCCCACTCCCAGCCATTGGATATCACGATCCAACGGCTGTGGCTCATCTTCCTCCTCCAGACGTTTCTCCCCCCTGCCATTACGCGTCATCAAACCAGCACCCCCTTTCCTTTTTAGCCATCGCTTCCGGCCACCTCTCCCGCTCCTAACGGCCACCCCACGACGCCCTTCCCTCCGCCTTCTTCGCGCAACCACCAACACTCGCCGCCATCACTCCCTCGCCCTTAAACATATGCTCCAAAACGTCCCCCTCCTATCTGTAACGCCCACTGGATTCCACCTATAAAACCATCCCCCCTGCCACCTGAGCCGTTGTCCACCACTATTAGGCCTTCTCCTAGCTTCCTCTGCCCCTCCGGTGACAGCGGAGGGGAACGTCGAGGCGATCATGGATTGGGTCCGGTGTCGACCCACGGCGCCTCCGTCGCGTATCGGTGACCTCTGATCACTGCTGAGCCCCCTGCCAAGGCCGGGCAGGCCAGGGCGACGACCCCTGACTCATCGGAGCTCAATCCCAGGCCAATTCCCCCGCCAACTCCTCGCTCCGGCGAGGAGATTTTTATTCTTCTTTTTCTCCTAATTTTCCTGGCCGCTACATCCATCCTCACTTCCATCCGACCACCCTCCGAGCTTCATCTACCACCAGTCATCTTCGCCGACCCCCTTCCCCTTCTCCAGAACCACCACCGTACCGACCTCCCCTCTTCCCCTCCTCCGTCGGGAAGAGACCTCCGGCCACCACTCTCGACGCCTCCACGGCCATCCACTCACCTCACAAACACTCGCACACATCGCGCCTCGGCTATCTAACGTTTGCAGCTGCATCAAGGCTCAATGGTCGGAGCTCTAGCAACATCGCCGATCTCCAGCTCCGCCACGTCACGAGCACCTCCGCCTCGCCATCCCAAAGGTCGACGGAGCTTCGTCTGGCTTTCACGAGCTTCGCCATGAGTTCAGCGACCTACACCGACCTTCAGGCGAGCCTGTGGTGGGCGGTGGAGCTCCATCCAACACGCCGGAGCCCCGCCTCCTCCGGTCGTCCACGGCGGAAGAAGATGAAGCAGATATCGACCGATCGTTTCGGTCAGACGGCCAAGATGAAGGCACGTGGCGTCCCAAGCCTCCTCTCCAGACCAACAGGCTCGGGATAATCGAGCCTAGAGCCAAACCTTCAGACCGTGCCACGTTGCCCCGAGCCCGAGCCTCCTCCCGAGCCTAGGCCCTCACGTGCACCGCACGTGAGGCCTAGGTAATTTGCACGAAGGCCTCGGAAGAATTGATATTTGCATTTTGATCCCCATGTACGTGCCTCACGTGTGTGCCTGGGTAATTTACAGGGAAGCCCTCGAAGTTTTCTAAAATTACAAAAAGGCCCCCGTGCATATGGGAAAATTGCATCCAAGCCCAGGCGGTTTTTGGTATTAGCATTTAAGTCCTTCCAAGGACCTAAATGCAATATGTATCCTTTATTTTTATTTCATTTTTGTTACATTTATGCCCTTGCACTGTTTTTAGCATAACTTGAGCATCGTAGGTCCAAATTGCATGATTTTAGTGTCGTTTTGATCCTTGTTTTGTCCTCTACATTTTAGCATGCTTAATTATCTCATTTCACACTGTTTTAATTAAAGTAAATTTTTATGTGGTAATTAAGACCCTGCTCTCCTTGTCTTGCTTTGATCTGATGACCGATTTTTATTTATGTGTTCACATTGACTCTGATTTCTATTTTTATCACGATGTTCATACTTTTAGGGTATAATTGTATCCTTTTATTCAACATATTTATTCCCTTGCATATTTGCTCATGCATCACTTTAACTTGCATAAAAACCGATAAAAAAGTTGCGTGCGTCATGGCATTGCTGTGTAATTACCATATTGCATCTTGTGGACCTGAAATTGGAATTAAATCACATTGAGCTTCATGAATCGAAATTCGATAATTATATTTAGCAGTCGTGTCCCTGTGTTCGACCTTGGTAAACTTGCCAAGTAAAAATACTCCACAACATTCAAAGATTGTGGTTTTTGATCGACCGAAATTCGCCTCCTATACTACAATTCATCGATATTAAAGAGGCGGATTTTGCGATCATCAGTAACGGTGGAGGAATTTGTGGGGGGTGTAGGGGGTTGATTGGGAGAGGGAGAAGACCCTCACGTTCGTGGCACGTGAGGTGAAGGGGATGAAGGAAAGAGAAAGATGGGGCGGCACGTGGTTGCCCTAGGAGGTGCCATGTGTCGCCCAAAAAAATTCAAAAATTAAATATAATAAAAAATCAAAAAAGAAATAGAAGAAAACCTCAGATCGAGAAGTTTTCTTCATAAACGTTGCTCGTCTCGATGAGATCTGCAACTTTCATGAAGGTACCAAGAGAAAAAGAGGTCTTCTGTGCAAAATGATTTTTTGGGGTACTTTATGTACATAGAACATCGATGTTTTGGGGTTTTGTAATTTTTGTGATTTTTAATTAAGATAAAAAAAATCGATAAAAAATTCTATAAAATAAAGAACACATATTTACACATTACTTTTTTAGATTTTTAATAAATAAGAAAATAGGGAAATAAAGTAAAATGGGAGAACATGGGATATTTGTACATACTCACAAAGGACACTCAGACTTGGTCAGTTTCTTTGATTTCAGTCTTATTTTGAATTTGGATTTTTGTGAATTTTCATAAAAATTTCATCAAAGAATATAAATGAAAAAGAAATAAATGAAGAGGGTTAAGTTTGTACATAAAATATCAGGTCAAAATGGGCTAAAATGCACAATGCGCAAAAGAGGCCCAAAACCTAACATTCACTTATGAGCTCCGATTTTTATGAAATTGATCTTGTTTTGAAGGTATTTGAATATATATTACTTTAAAAGTGAGTAACCTAAATCGGACACTTTATGAGGAAGATATGTGTGTTTTAGTCTGTCTATTCTGAAATTAAAGTTTTATCTCACGGGCCAATTATTTGAGTTAAGCCATTTTTTCTATTTTTCCTTTAATTCTGCTAGTAATATGTACACAATGAAGTTGGTTTCATGTTAATTGGAGTTAGTATGAATTAAATAAAAATGCATGAAGTTAGGTGAAAATGTGAAGATTATTATGAATTATGTGTGCTAAAATGCAGATATTAATTCTAAGTATGTGAATGGTAGAAATACATAATAAATGATGAATTTGCAGCTAATTACTCGAGAAAAAAGCTCTATTTTCAACTTTTAGTGTGGTGAATCATAGATTCATCAGCTAGTAGATTTCATAGTGGGTGCGACATTTGCGGAGCTTCGGGGGCTTGTCAAAGAGTTCGTAGACGCATAGGATGCACTTGATGTCATCGAACTAACGATTGCCGAGGTCGAGCAAATGGTGAAGAACCAGTCAGATCTATATGCATGCAGGTTGATTGAGGCTTGGTACGGGTTATCGCCGAGAGAAGAGAGAGAGGAAGAAATGGGGAAAGGGCATTTCCATAGTTTCAGTGACACCATGCATCGCCTGCCCACAACCCAATTCTTCATGGAACACAAATCACTTCCTCCCCCAAGTCCAATCTCTCCTTTCCAACCCCCAATTCCAATATCAAACTCCTCTAATCTGTTTTGCTTGCCACCGATAATGCAGAGAAGAGAGGAGGTTACTTCCACCACCGCCACTGCAATTAATTTGTGGGGGGAGTGGCATTGAATGCTTGAGTCTAATTGGGCCATTACTTTTGTCGCAAAAGAGAATAGAGAAAATTAAAAAATGGGCCCAAAGAAAAAAGAGAGGAGAGAATTGCTTGGATTTTTTAGAAAGGTGAAAAGCCGAGAAAAAAATGATGAATGGCTTAAAAAAAGGCTATGTATAAAAATGTTCTACAGAAATAAGGGGGATTGATTGGTACAAAAAAAGAGAAGAAAAAGATGCATGTTTCTTTCTTCTCCCAACTTGATTCACTCTCTTATTCTATCCAGTATGGGAGAAAGGGGAAGTATTATGTAGAGTACTACAGATTGTTCAGAATCAAAGTCTACTGGTCAGATTCAGACTCTATGTTTCTTCAAATTCTTTAGATTTTAGACTCTACAGATTGTTAAATTTAGACTCTATAGATTGTTTCAGAATCTTTAGTTCAAGGCGCACATGTGTGTATTCTTTGTTTGGGAGGTCCCTATATTTGATTTGGTCGGCTCAGGGTTTTCATGTGATCCATAGAGACTCCATAGTAGAGATCCCATTTTCTATGCCATTATGGGCTAGGCTTTTTCATGTGTTTTCATAGGTACTCCAGAGTAGAGATCCTATTCTTTAAGTTAGTATTGGAAAGATCCAGTTCTTTGATGAGGAGAATTTTAGACTCCATTCTCCAATGATCGTGTACTTTGACGAAGATGTTTCCACAGTATTTTCCAGTTTGGCCCTTCAGAGAGATGGAGTAGTTGTAGGCCAAAATTATCTAGGTGGAGATCCATTCCAGTTTCAGTGACTCTGATAGACGTAGTTAGAGCACATGTTCTCAACATGGATACCCGGTTTAGCTCACACTCCAACCCTTTCGTTCCTCCTCACCGGCATGATATGAGAAGCAACGTCCTCGACAGCAACTGATAGCAGAGTATGAGTTAAGTGGGTATTGTCTGTAGTACCTTGAATTGTGAGTTTGAGATTTCTTTCTATTTGTCCAAGTTAAGTATTGCATGCTCCAGCTCGAGGGGGAGTTTTGGAGTATGCGTCGTTGTAGTGATAGGTAATTGGATCCCTCCATGGTCCAATTATCACATCCACATGTTTAGTCCCATATCTAATGTTAGTGAGATCCGGTTAATCGGTGTGGCTATATATGAAGCCCTATACCCATTGTATCAAATGAGAAAGTTGAATACAACATCATCTCTTTGAGATGTTCTCCCGTGATTTCATCATGCTCCTTAGGGAGTTGGGTTCTACGTAAAATCCCGGTGTTCTTGATATTTATTCTATTTCTCTGATATTACGCTTCCACATTATTGTTTTGTAGCATTTATTAACCTGTTCATCTGCAATGAGTAATGCAAATTTATTAAATGTGTCAACTTGTTATTTTGGGTAGGGATAGTAAGTATTAATTTTTATGTCATGTCATCTTAATTGTGGCTATGATAATTTCATGGCTACATGTGCTTGCCTTATGCAGCTTGTGGAAACATAATTAATGGGGCCATACATAGCAGCATCGAATTATCTTAGCCACAGTTCTCTACCGACCAAACTTGTGGCTATAACTACTGGCACTGAATATGATGTAGCCAGAATCAAACTTGTTGTAACAAGTGATCAAATCCGTGGACACAATTGGACGTCCCCAGTGCAGTTTGTTGTAGTGCTAGGTGTTTTGTGAATTTCACCAGCTAGCTTCATGAAATTGCATGTCACTCCTTATGAAGTTAAGTTTCTTTAGTATATGTTCATTTATGCCCCTGAAAACAATTATGATATCTCACATTTTATTGATCCTAAAATTATGATTTTTGCAACATTGCATCGTTTATTTAATCCTCTTTCCATGTATATATTGTAGATAAATTTAATAGCTACGTTGAATTATTTATAAATTTTAGAACAAAGCATTGACTTTGACACCTATGGGTATAAGAAAATTTTCATATTGTAGAGGATAAAATCAAAAACTTTTGGCTCTTATTTTATTAAACTTCATTATCATTTGAGTTCTAAAGAATTCTTTTTTGAATGTAATGTTGGATTTTTAATTGGACTATATTGTACAATTTTGAAAAATAAAAAGAATCCTGGATATATTTTTTGAATGAACTATTACTTACAATTTTGAGGACTTTTATGATATATTTTGCTTATGCTAAAAGTTGAAAAACATCAAATTAGGACATTTGAATTTTATAGTTTTAATTAAGTCATCTTTCTTCCAAGAATTCCAAAAAACTAGATTAATCTCATTTCATCATTTTGTGCATCACATATTTTTGACTTTGCAAAATATTGTATTTTTATTATAAAATTTGAAAAAGACCAAAAATACATTGTACTGCATATTTATTTCATTTGGCACTGAAAAATTACAAAAAAATGTGTTACAGAATCATCGTGCATCTAATTTAGTGGAAAAATATTGGTTTGATTTTAATTTGAAGCTTAATTAGATATTAAAATAAATTTTGCAAGACTTTAAATTTCCATTAAAACATTATAAAAGTTCTTTTTTTATTTTATCAATGTATTTTAAAAAAAATAAAAGTAAATGTTTATAAATAAAAAATTATCTTGGAAAACCCTAATATGCTTGCCTGTTTAATTTGCTATGTATCCCCCATTTTTGCCTCCTTTAGTCAATAATGGGGCTTGCTCAGGTAAATAAACAAATTATCATTTGCTTAATTTCTAACTTTTATGTTGTTTTTTATTTATTGCTGATTGTCCAACTACAACGAAAGAATTAATACAAGATAATTTGGCATTAATCACATGAGTTTGTAGACTTGCCATCAAAATGGCATACCGCTTATACAATTTTAGATGTTGTTACAAGATGGATATCCACTACTTAGATAATTTTAGATGGAGCGTTGTAGGGCGTGTTAGGGGATTCAATTAAATTCAAAAGAAAAACTTTATAGAACAGTTTTTCGTCAACGACCTCTCGATACATTACAATTTTATATTCTCTCACAGCAAACGTTTCATATAACAACAAATATTCTATAACAAATACTATTTATTGTAAAAATATCTATAAAATATTACTCCAAAATTTAGAAATGATTATGTAATCTGTTGTGAATGTCAAAGTATTGAAATATACTTCATCGATTTTTTTGACATCGGAAGATATAATGACTATTCTTTCAAAAAAATTTGTTGTTGTAGGCTCATTTTGGTTAGTCTTAGCTAAGTCAAGGACATGCATAGTTTCACTACAAGAAAATTGATCTAAGTCAATGAATGATTTGAATATTCATTGATGTATCTTCCAATATTAAAGATGTACCAATAATTATTATTTGTTGCTAAATTCTCTTTTACTCATGTAATTAGCAATGAATGCCATATTTTTTTGTAAAATGTTCATAAAACAATGATTTTTTATTAACTTATTTGTTAAAATTTGTATTAATCATTACTAAATTTTGCAATGATTATAACAAAAATTCAACAGTCTGTCGTTGTTGTATGATTCATTGCTTAGGAGTACAGTAACGAATACAATATTTGATGCGAATATAAAGAACTAAGAAACGAATAATATTCGTTGGTAGGTATTTAGTTACAGAATATATACCAATAGATATTGAACTATTCATTGTCTTAGGGCAATTTTATTGAAGTGGTTGATCATTTTCATTTTTTCGTTTAGACTTGGGTGGTTGCCTTGGGGCAATTTTTTTATAGTCTGAGAAGGTAGTATTAAAATCTAATCATGTATTATACAATATAAAATTTTATGATACCAAAGGAATCCAATCACCTCTATTAATAAGATTGGGAGACACATAAGACACTTGAAGTAGTCAACCACATGTCCATTATTCAAATCTTTTGCTTCTCATATTGAAAACAACCATAATTAAGCTTGAAATTTAAGGACCCTTGGGACTTCCAATTGTTGTAACAAGGGCATTCCTCCTTGTGGCCGCAAGTCCCCGACGGTAACCCCAGGCATTTTGCACGGCACATGTTGCAGAAGAACAGACATGGTTTCCTATGAGATATCGCCGAGCATCGAAACGAACATTTCGGAGCGCATTCTGCAAAGTATTCAGCAAACAAAGCAGCATCAACAAAGGTAAATAAGGCTACCAGAATTTGTTAAAATCAAACACTACATATAATATACTATTTACTGAGAGGAAGGTAAAAATAAACTGATTTTAGTACCATTGGTTCTTAAATATAAGGAACTATAGCCTGTTAATATTTTTTAAGCTCTGAGTAACACCTACAGACATAAATTTTAACATCATAGAAGTTCAGCTAGTCTAAATTAGCATTTCTTGTTAAGTTTTTCAGTCTTTTACTTAGAAAAGAAGAGCAAGCTTCAGTGGATCCTCTTTAAAGACCTCATAGAATGCGAATTTTACGAGTTTAATCAGTTAACAGCAGATTTAATTGTTCAGTTTAATGCTAAAATATGTATTAGAGTGTGAAGTTCAGTATGCCTTCCCCGCCAAGCTGTGATCATGTACGTTGAAAATAATAAGAGTAATATATAAGTTGAGTTTATACACATTGTATATTTATTTACGTATATAAGTTTGGCTAAATATTCGTCGAAGCGGAAAATACTTACAGGTTTGTATCCTGAAAAATCGACGGCCTGCAGAATAAAAATGGCCGATATATTACAATTTGTTTGCTTCCCACCATAATGGTTCATAAGAGAAATTTATAAGACAAAAATTTAACAAAAGACAAACTAAGCATTCACATATAATGATGAAAAGTTGATTTGATCGATTTCACAAATATTTTGAAGAGATGCATAGGACTCTCCATGGAGAGTTTCATTCAAAAAATATATTAGTTTAAAAGGTCCTCTTCTAAAGGTAATGCTAGAGTAAGTATCAAATTGGGATGTACAGACAGAGCAGATGAAAAGTTCCTTTTATTTTCTCCTTTATTTCGTTGTCTTTACATGTGCTTTACCATTCTTAACTTTAAATGTTGATCCTTAATAAATGCATGGAAATATTTTGGATGATGGATTGGTGCAAAAATGAATGATGGTTTAATATGAACTTGGGATCAGGGAATGGGGCACTTGTTTGTCTAGCACGGATCCTCTGCAATACTACAGAGGCCTATTGTAAAGAGGTGTGCACCTGAGTCGCTCGATCAAGATCAAGTGATTCACAGGAAATCCGAGTTTTTTTAGCCCTTACCGTGTGAACCACTCCATCTTGATTGAGGGGTTTGGGATGCACACCTCTTTATGGTATCGTCTTCACTTAGATTAATTCGGTGTGACCACCAGAGAAGAATGATCACTAAAAGAAGAACGAGTACAACTATCTCCATTCCATCGCTATCTTCCTCTATTCTCTCTCCCCCCTCCTTCTCTAAGGATTACATTGTTATTATGGTGGTGTAGAGGCAATGCTTCCACCCCTCTATATATAGCACAGTTATAAACCCATAGTCATATTTCCAATAGGACTATAAATAGGATAAAACTCAACTATTATTAGGATTATGAGTCTCATCCCATTAGGATTCATAATCCTAATATGATTTTAATTCTAACAATCCCTCTCTTGAGTTGAATTCTATCATGATCTCTTCATCATCTTGAGTCTGCATTGAATCATCTTCGTCATCTATAGGTTTCGTTAGCAGGAATCACTGTCTTTGGGTGACACATCCATCAATAGGTGCCTTCAATGTGCCACCTTGCACGATCTCCTGCCAACCCCCACTAGCAGTATTCTTCGACCTCTCAAGTAGATTTCTTAAAGGGACCACCATATCACGGCTTCTGAAGATTGCACATCTGCTACATCGCATCATCTTGTCGACATTGATCATCGCTCTATCCGTCGTATCGTGTCCCTTCAACAACGTTGAACCCGACTCTGATACCAGTTGTTGGAAACGTGAGCCGATATCGTCTCCTCTCGGATACCGGTTATTAGGGAAATAAACCACCTTTTACATATGCAGATGTGCAATTGATCACCACAACGGAAGCACATGAAAGAAAGAACAATCAGATATAACGGTGGTCAGTCACCTCTCGCGACCACCGAAGAAGAAATATCACCATAAATTAGAATGAGTACAACTCTCTCTGTTTTCTCGCTCTATCATCTCTTTCTTTTCTCTCTCTCTCCTCCCTTTTTCTAGGGGGTACATTGTTCTTGTGGTGGTGTAGAGGCAATGCCTCCACTTCCCTCTATATATAGCCTAGTTATAATCTCATAATCTTGTTCCCAATATAACTATAAATAGAGTACAACTCAACTATCATTAGGAGCCTCATCCCATTAGGATTTCTAATCCTAATATAACTCTAATCCTAAAAATATAGACATACCAGTATAATCATGCAAGGAAAGTTGTGCAATGTCAATATTGTTTAGAAAATACTCTTCGCGTTTGGAGATCTGTAATGTCTGTATTTATATACATAGAAGATCATCAAGTTGTGCAATTTCCTCGTTAATGTCATTAATTGCCTTTCTCTTTACCACAATCTCACGAATATCTTATAATTTATAGGAGGTATGTCAATCCATGTTTATACAGGGGTATCCAAGCAGGGCCCATCTTTATATAAGGCTATCTACTTTATAAATCCCATCCAATTTATTTTTGAATAAGTTTGGGTTTCAAACATGTTGCCATGCGAGGATATATTTGAATTTGAGATTTAATTGTGGCTATCCAAATCTAGACCTACCCCAAAATCAAAACATATATATATATATGAAAAACTTGAATTGAGATGCCACCTTTCCACACTTACGGTGCGGCACCTCATTTCAACTCTCTGATAAAGATCAATGACTCTCATTAAAATCACTATGTGACGGCAAAACCACACATCTCATCCGCATATGATTGCTATTTTTAGCAAATGTTCTCTCTTTCATTTTGAATCCCTTATTTCATGCATAATCATTATCATGCTCCATTAATTACCAAATTAATCATTAAACACACATCACTGGATGGGAGGCGGTGGTTTTGTGTGGAGACGATGATGGTGTGCGACAATGGTTGTGATGGTGTGTGACGATGACGACAATGTGCATGGAACGACAGGAGATGGTTGCGCATGGAAGATATGTATTCTTAGTCATTTTTTTCATTTTCTTTGTATTCATCCATTAAAAAAAGTTTCAGGTTAGTTTGATTTGATTTTTGTCTATTTTTTTACGTTCCATTTTGATTATAAATTGGTCCAATCTTTGATTATCCTCGACCGGAGATCATTGTTTCTCGTATATTTCATTTTTCAATCTATGTCTCCAGTCTTCATTTCTCCTAAATACACCTATATTTTTCTTGTAAGATATATCACGTGACGATGAATGTGTTTTTGAAGTACTCAACCTTAAATGTCATGTTTCTGGTAAGATTTCAATTCATGATTTTTTTAAGATTCCAAAATTCAGGTAATTTTTTACATGTGATCTTTTCTGAATAATATATGCTAGAAAACACTTGCAGATAATACGCTTTTTACATCAATTTTGAAGCAATTATCTTCATAACTTACATGCATCCTATATTAAACAAAAGCATGTAATTTATATTCATCATTATTGATTTACACTAATTTTATCTATTTTGAGATCTAATTTATTGTTTAACATATGTATCTCTATCGTAATCTCGATTTTTTGTTCAGAATCCATCATTTTCTTTTTGAATGCATTATAGTTATATTTCCTCCATACATTTTACATTCAAGTGCCATGTTTTACAATCTTATCAATTGTCTTACTTTTTTGAAGGAAATATGATGAATTACTAACTGATCTTTTTATTTTGCAGATCAAGATAAAATTTTATAATGAAGGCATGGATTTACAAAAACCACAAAAACTTTACAAATGGATAACAAATTTTGATGGACGCAAGATATAGACAAACAAGTTGGTTGAAAATATAAAAATAATTTGTACATTGTTAACATGTATTTTATTTTACAAAAATCATATGCAGTTTACAAAAGAGACCACGAAATTTATAAAAAAAGTCACGGCTTACAAGCATTGCTTCCACAGAATGTTGGCTGAAAATGAAATGAGATATTAGCATTTCATTTTACAAAATTCACATGCAGTTTACAAAATAGATCGAGGATTTTATATAAAAACTCACAGTACATATAATTTTCCCACAAAATATCAGCTGAAAATGAAACTAAATATAACTAAATATGGTATTATGAAAAATAGAGATTAGGCTTATAAATTTTGAATATGACATATACCATGAGTGTATTTTTCTAATTTGAAAATTTAAGAAATACACCACAAATTTAATACCTCCTAAAAATAGAAGGCATATGATGTCTACCATATTTAGTTTGTTCGCAACTAATCTTATTTGATTTATTAAGAAATTTAGTTGTAACAAAAAATCCCTTCATTATAGGAAAGTTTCCCACGTGTAAATCAATTAATTAGCTTATTACAAAGCAACATATACATTAGGAAATCTAACTACGCATAAAATACAACTGCACAAAAAACTCAAATTTTCGTCGTATTTAAGATTTTTTTCGAACATCAGTAGTTAAGCTTTTGTAATTTATAATTGTAATTGTAAAATATCTCAATCATTTGTAAATTCATAACAATTATTTCAAAATACGATACTTTATTCTACCATATATTTCTGGAAAATTTTGTACACCACTCTATGCCCACCTAAATATAGAATATTCAATGACGTGTATTCTAAATTAGCACTAATTTAATCTACCCCTCATTTTAGGAATGTTAGTTGGCATGAAAACCATCTTGTGGTTTCAATCTCCCTCATACACTCGTCATCCAATGGCCTAAGATGACACCTTTCCATAATCAAGGAAAGGTGTCACATCAATTCAAGTGCTTCCTATATATATACATAAATATAAGGGTTTTTATCACTTGCGCCCTTCTTAATTTCTGCAATATCAGTTCTGCCCATCTCTTTTTTTTAATATCAATTGTGTCATTGGCTTCTTACAAAATTCGTAGTTCTGCCTTTTGTAATATCAAATCATGCCCCTGCTATACCATAATGCAAAGACATAACTGTGAATTTTGTAATAAGTCAAGGGCACATCTGATATTTAAAAAATGAGGGACATAACTGTTATTGCAGAAGTAAGAAGGGTACAAGTGATAAATACTCTAAATATAAAAGGTCCTTCAATTGAGGTGGGATCTTACATAAATGAGATACATCTGATATAAAAATGAGGGATATGATTAAACCACAAATCTATTGGAAGGTAGTTTAAACTTGGAATTCCTTTCCCATTTTAGAGGAGAAACTAATTCTATTTTAGAAAATTAACCATTGCTGTTAGTTTATATATGTTGAGTAATTTTGTTTCTACCTTTGGAGGCTTAATATAATTTAGTGTGATATAGCAACAAAATTTTAGTGTTCATGTGGTGTAAAATAGATTAATATCTCCTTATTCCACAAAATGTTGTCATATTTTACATCATTGCTTTATTAATTTATTGCTGAAATTTACATTACAATTCTACTTTTTGAGATTTCATTCATGTAAATTTATAGAATCCTCTTATTCCACAATTATTATCATTTTTTGCATTTTTGCAATAAAATAAAAATGAAATTTACCTTAAAGTGATCGAACTTGTGGATTGAATTCATTTCAGAAGGGGGTAGGGGTGAATGGAGTATCACATATTAAAAACTATTTCGCAGAAGCAGAAGACAAGCAATCAAATCCAGTTAGAGACAACAATTCAACAATCACACTGCACATTATGTTAACGTGGAAACCCAAGCAGGTGAAAACTATGATGCAAGCCTTCCTGATTTAGGATTTCTGACTAGTCGAGCCAACCAAATTTACACTATATCATGAGATATTTAGATGGGTGTCTTAACTGATTACAAGCATGGAGCTTACAATCTTGGATCATACACCAAACTAACAACTTTGGATCAAACACCAAAGTCACTACTACAACTGAACATGCTATAACACCGCTTGAGGCTTTACCTCGAGCTTCCAGCAGAGAGAACTCCAAGAGTATATGCAGAACAACATTATCTAAGCAAGATAAAGCAATTATCTATGCTAATGAAATAAAACAATCAGTTCACAATAACCAGATCAACACAGAGATTTTATCAACAAGATATATAAATGTTTGATTCAAACGGATATATCTCTAAAACAAGTGAAAGTTATATGATCAAAAAATATCACTAAAATTTTCTAAGTAACTTCAAGGGATCTCTAACTAAACAGAGAGCTTGAGGGGCTTGCTACACCTCAGGACTAGCTTTCAGCTTTGAAATTGTTTCTCTTGAAAATTTGAACACTCAAGAATAAGAGAGAGAGAGAGAGAGGAATACTTGAATAAATTGTGTGTAGAAATGTGGAGGTAGAGTCCTCCTTTTATAGTGATTCAACTATGTAACCATCAAGAGCTAAAAATAGTATTTTTCTAATATGGAATGATTGATCAACGAAAGATAATGAAAGATCATTGCTCATATGATCAATCACGGAAAGACCCATAATCGATCATAAGGTCGGTTACAATATTCAAAAATTCAATGATCGATCATAAAAAGTAACTTACCGATCAATAAAATGAAACGGTCAAAGGTATACAACGTTCAAAAAATGATCAATCAGCAATAAAGGAACGAGCCATCGTACCACTTACAGATCATATATAAACCAATATCGCTCGGTTTAAAGTGCTCTTCAGCCAGTTACAGAATGATCAATCATATCAGGTACCATGATAGATCAATGAATGATCAATCAGTAAGAATTGCAATGAGTGATCAATTGATGGACTTAAAGTTGACCTTGTTGCATGAGCTTGACTTGACCTGTAACAATACTGACTCTTCACTTAGATTATCATAGATACAAGAATTGGATATTATTTAGAGTACATTCGATGATTATACAATAAGTACAAGGCGAGACACTTAACTCGGGCATGCAAGTGATTAATGGCTAGCTCGGAGACTTGGCCTCAACGTTCAACAACCTTAAAGCCTTTTCCCACATTAATAGAGTCGACTTCATGGATTCTTTTCCTCCATTTAGATCTATCTTGTGTCATTCTCAGGGCCAGATACAAAATCTAAGATCCCTTCGGATAGTCTCATTCTAACCCTTCTTGGACCTTCCTAGCCCTATTTTAGCAAACTCAACATCCCAAAACCCGCATCTCCTAAGTAGTACATCGGCCAACCTCCTTTGTGAATGGTTGATAAATCCATGATTTATCATCATAATATTTATTTATTATCCCTTTACATTGAACAAATCGAATAACTAATTAATAATTACTTTGAATTAATGTAAATAATTAACCCCAATTATTGTATGTAAATACTACTATTATTCTATCTATTATTTTATGTGTGTTTCTTTAATATTAAAAATCAAATAAAAATTAGCCTAATGTTGTATGTAGGTTGATGAATATGCATTTCATCATCTTTATTCATCTATATCTAAAATCTCATATAAAATACATATATAATACTAACTCTATATTCTTACTAACTTGCATCTGTGTGTAAATATTGTAAGTATTGTTATTTTAACCTAAAATAAATAAAAGAAAGAAAGAAAAGAAAAATAAAGAAAATAAAAAAGACTATATATATATATATGTAAAAGATACAGGCTGAACCGAACCCCGAGAAAAGGTCAAGACTTGACCTGATCGACCAGGAATAAAGTAGGGGGAGATAGGGTCCCTTAATCAGAAAATCCAAAAAAATATACTATAAATATTTTTCTGTGTATATTTGTATACTTAGACTATTTTATTTGTACATAAATTGACCACAAATTTAAATAAATTTCAACATAGAAGTTGTAAATAATTTTTTTTAAATAATAAAAATAATTTAAAATAAAATCATGAACTGAATAAAAGTAACCACGTTTGAAAAAAGCCATAAAGTGATTATTGGAAGACCAATTCCGGCTCCATATGAACTCAAATTGGATCAAACTCACTTCCATTGTAATCTAAATTAAATTATCTTAAAATGGTTGTGATTTCATAATTTTTGGAATTAAAGTTTGAAATATGATTTTCTTAGGTGGTTTGTGCAATTTTACCATTTATTTGTACATATTGTATTTGTACATAAATGGAAATATTTTCGAATAATTATTTAAAATGAAAATAAAATTATAAATATAAAATATAAAATTAAAAACAAAAAAATAAACTAATTTCGTTATTTAACTATGTATATAATGTACCATATGTATATAGTATATGTATATAATTAAAACCATAAATAAAGCTCATAAAAAATAAAAAATAACTTTATTATTTAATTTAATAAAGTGACGAAAATAAATAAAAAAATTACTGTAAATAATTTTAACACTAATTTCCTTTCTTATCTTTATCTTATTTTAAATTTTTTTCTCATCTCTCATCTTCATTCAAATTTTAGAAATTCAAACTCCATTATTTTGTCTATTAATATGGCTTTCCTCCCTCATTTCAATTGGATCAATCTTTGGTGAGAGGATCTATTCTCCAAGAGTCTTCTTGTTGCAGACAGGTGCCTAGTCTCCGAGCCGTCCGGTGACAGCGAGTCGGCCTTCGTCGAGGCCATCACGACATTTTCCGCTCCCACAGTGAGATCCACATCCCTTTATTTCTTGATCTCTTTTCTAGATAATTTTAGGTTTAATTTTCATCTTTATTTCATCGTTCATTTTTTTATTCTAAATCTTAGATTATCATTTCTGATTTTCTATCACGATTCGATTCGCCATCAATCTCGATTTTTCATCTCATATTCTCGATCTATTCATGTTCACGTTCTACCTTACATAACCTTTCAGCTCCGGTCACGCACGGTAGCCAGAGACACGATTCGGATCTTCCATCACAACTGTTGGATCTATCATCCACTCATATTTCCATATTTGATTTTAAATTGAGCCATTGTGCTCGCGTAATTTTTTGTCTATATTTTATTTGCTGGAATAAAAAATTACAAAAACAGTAGTTGATGCCTTTTCAAAAAAATAAGAAAATTACAAAAGAATAAAAAATATATTAAAATTTTTTTACTTTTTCTGTGTTTACAATCAAAAACATCAATGCGACAGGCGTTGCCCCTCCAGCTCGTAGGCGTCGGCCGCCGCCATTCCCCCACCTCACGAAGCCACCCGTCGATCCTGGACCACCGCACCGTCGAGCCACCAGGGGCATGTGTCGCCCCCTCGCCTTAGTCAAACCCATCACCGATCGCCCTCCTGCGCGGGTGGGGATCCTCCGCCCGTTGAAGACCTCTCCACCGGCCAGATCCGCCTGCCGCCCATTGACCACCCACCGGTCGTCCGCCTAAGTTACGCGCTAGCCTGTGCGATCCACCGCGCACCTATACCTGGCGGAGTTAAGCACCAGCCTGCTCTGATCATTTCCTCCTCTACCGCCTTGAGTGACGCTCTGCCCCTCCGCATCCAAGAACTTCCATCCACATCTTGGCGTGTCACCATCCAGAACCACCCTCAACTCGGGAGCCCACCGCGACCTTCTCACTTCATCCCCCACGCAGCTTTTGATGCCTCTCGTCATGTACTCGACATCGCAGCACCGCCAACATGCCAGATCCGCCGGCTGCACAAGCCAACCCCACCGTTGATGCCGCCGCCCATGTTGCTTGGAGGAGAAGAAGAAGGAAGAAGGTGGTGGCAACCCTTCCTTTTGGCTTGAGAACGAAGGACAAGAACCAGGACAACCCTAGGGATTACTTATTTTATTGGAAAATTTACAAGTTTGCTCCTCTGAGGCTTCGTAAATTACAGAAAGGCCCCCACCAGAATCAAGCACTTGCAACGGCATACATTGATTTGGAAAAATTGCGTTGAGGACACCCA